>OX439011.1:31098681-31101181 GCA_949316495.1 Amphiduros pacificus
TAAATGAAATTGGTTGCAGGTTTGAATTCTAAATTGCTTTATAACAATAGAAAATATATCAATAACTAACGTTTCAAAACATTTTGTATCAATCGTATCAAAACATTTAACATATATTACTGGCATCAAAACATTTAAAAAACAGTCCATGTTTTGCTGGATTGATGTGACACATATTTACCAGCCCATGTTTCACTGTACTGATGTGGCACATATTTACCAGCCCATGTTTTACTGTACTGATGTGGCACATATTTACCAGCCCATGTTTTCCTAGATTGTTTCACTGGGTTAATGTGGCACGTTTTACCAGCCCATGTTTTGCTAGATTGTTTAACTGGGTTAATGTGGCACGTTTTACCAGCCCATGTTGATGTTGCGTGTGTTACCTTGGCAGGTTTTGGCGTCTGTGTTGAGCTTGAAGCCAGTGGAACACGCGCAGGTTGGGGCGGCCTGAGCTCCTAGAAGACACAGATGCTGGCACCCAAAGCTGCTACATCCACTATCCGGACCTGCAACAACAACGCCGTAAATACACATCTCAAATACACAGGAATCAAACGTCACGTAAATATTATATAATAAACAAGGTCACATAAATATCACATAAAATAACACCTTTATTGCTCATTTTTCAATGTAAAAATTTCTCTTTTTATTATTTTCTTTTCTTTTTTCTGTTTGTTATGACTTATTCGACTTACTGGTAAAGCGCTACGAGCAAGTTATACTTGAAGTATGCGCTATACAAATGATTATTATTATTATTATTATTAGTATTATTATTATTATTATTATTATTATTATTATTATTATTATTATTATTATTATTATTATTATTCAAAGATATCAGCATTCTTATTTTATTTATTTATCAAAATTTCTGATGAATTGTCAAAAAAATAAGGCAAGGAGGAATTTTATAAATATAAATATATCTTTACTAAGCTGAAATAGAAGGCCATATTATTTTCTGATATACTTAGAATATCACTTGTATAACCCTGTCACTTAAAGGCTATAGGTAAATTAGATAATATTTTAATATTTCATGGGAGATGAATGTTTGCACGGATAGCAAATATCCTGAGAGAGAAAGGGAGAAAAAAATTATGGTAATCTGGCTTAAAGCTTTCAGAATTTGTTTAATCTTTTTACTTTCTCCCTAGATGGCGCTCTGATACCTGATGTGTGGCGTTCCTTGTAGGCTTTTAGCTGCATGACTCCGTTGATATTATTTTTGGTGAAGTTGGACATCCCCGACGTCAGATCGACGTTAATGACGGCGTCGTAATCTTTGTCTGCATAGTAGAGCTTCCCATCATGCACTGCGAGTCCTTTAGGGTTGTAAATCGGCACTCCCGATATCACTACGCCGGAGCGAACTTGCATCTTAAGATCATATTTCTCAATCTAGAAACAATAACAATATACAATGAACTTTGTATGTATTCTTTTTGAAGTTCTTCCCAGCCCCTGAGGAATTATCAGGCAGTTGCCAAATTTTATATTATCCTAAAATTCTTTTAAAGATCGTATCAAGTCACTTACAGGTGCATCATGAAAAAATAATTTCACATTTCACTAAAAAAATTCATTTGTACAAAACATCTCCCCTCAGCTTCCATTTAACGACACATGAAAATCCCCTCATTTCAGATACACTCCATGGGAAAAATGTCGTCTGCCTTAACCTATTGCAATCTATTGCATAATGCACTACATCATAACATGTACGGTTTAAACAGAAAATAAAGACAGCTAGAAGGAGATCTGCAACGGCAATATATATTTAACATCTAAATAAGATGGTTTCTTACTTTCTGAGCTACCCCCTCACTCCAGTATAAAATCTGATTTTCTGTGTCCAAAGTAATGAAGTCCAGACTCTGTAAGTTTGTCTGGGTTACGATCTGAGGGTCTGTCCCGTCCAGATTTATACTGGCTACTTTTCTTGGTACACCCGGTCCACCTTCATCCAGCCAATATAACTTGCTGCAAAAAAAAAAAAATTTAAACCAAAAAATTTAAACCTTGATATCATATTACTTGTCATACCTGTAACCAGAATTATTAGCCAATAAGAATCGAGATAACAAGTTGGGGCCAAATTTGATATGTAACATGCATTTTGATTGGTCAAAATCGTAATATAACAATTTATATATAATGTTATCATAAAAAAAATATATTTTGTTTCTTGAGAACTCAATTACACAATATGAGTTAGTTGAATATTTTTTTCCTTTAATATTGGGCACCATCCCATTTGCAAAGATTGGAAACTATTATTGGAGAAAATAAAGCACAATTTTAGGTTAAAAATCCCAACCCCCTCCCAATAAATGTTAATCAAAATAAATTTCTTATCATTTCATCTCTTTAACTTACACAAGGTAGATTTTATTTTGATAACAGCCTGTTTTTGACAGTCCATAATTCTCACTGCTTGAATGGGCCGTGCTGCCACCTGGTGTTTAAAAAATGTGTCACACATGGA
>OX439011.1:31106181-31308681 GCA_949316495.1 Amphiduros pacificus
GCATGAGCATAGCAATTCTAGAATAGCCCCTGCATTGGCATAGCAATTCTAGAATAGCCCCTGCATGAGCATAGCAATTCTAGAATAGCCCCTGCGTGAGTAGAGCAATTCTAGAATAGCCCCTGCATGAGCATAGCAATTCTAGAATATCCCCTGCATGAGTAGAGCAATTCTGGAATAGCCCTTGCATGAGCATAGCATGGAGATGACTTACTCTTCCCTGGGATCCAATACGATTGATCTAGGATTGGCGATGTTTTCTGAGAAGAGGACCTTGCGATGCTTGCCCTCTGCAGTGGCGACCTCTATAGTCTCCAGCACGTAGTCCGTCCAGTACATATTCCCGGCGACCCAGTCTATGGCAATATCCTCCGTCAACTCTAAGCCTCCAGACAGAAGCTGCAAACATTCACAGTTAGTCATTGCTTACCGTATTTACTCGAATATAGGATGAGAATTTCGGACCCAAACCTTTTGTCAATGTTTGGGAGGTAGTCTTATACACGAGGGCAACCTGTGGACGGTGATTTACGGCACCCATGGGCGTTATAAACTTTGCTCATAATGCAAAGGTACAAACTCCCCCAATGCCGATATCAGCCTTTTCAAGCAAAATGACATCAATTTGGGGGGGTTGTCTTATACACAAGGTCGTGCCATATTCCAGTAAATACGGTAGATGCATCTCTGAGAAGTTTTATCTCGTTTCATATTTATCATTTTCTCAATCTCCATTTTTAAGTTCCATTCTTGACTTTTTTCAAATATAACTTTCAATGTCCAATCATTCATTTCTTAGGAAAATTGAGATTTTTTTTTTTCTTTGATTTTTTTTCTTTAATTTAGGAAGTTTTTTTTCTTTAATTTAGGAAGTTATACTGGAAATTGGTTATTTATTCCAATTAATTGAGAATTCGAGTTAAACCGTAAAGGACTCCCCTATTTAAATAAAGTGACTTTCATGACCCATATCATTTTTTCTTTAGAGTGAAAGTATACATTACTGATGAGTTATATAAAAAAAATCAGAATTTTGGTTTGGATTTGTATTTGGTCACTAGGGGGCGTGACTATCATTAAGGTAAACAACTTGAATATGGCCAACAGAGGACTGAGGTCAGTTTATGATAAAGGAATCTTTGTATTATTATATTTAAAAAACTTTTTAATAAATTATTTTAGGTTAACTAAATAGATTATATATATATATTTCTCGCCATTTGTGGTCATGGACAGTGATGTCATTCTCAAACTCCACCAGAGGGCAATGTGGTGAACCTATAGTTTGCGTGTGCCCCTGGTGGACAGTGATGTCATTCTATCATTTGGGGTTTAAAACAGAACTGAGATCCTCCGACTTACCTCTGTTGTTTCGCTTCCATTCATGTTGACGGAATAAATCTTGTTGAGTCGACTGGCGCTGAAGTAGATCTTCTCGCGTGCGATGTCGACTCCAATGCCCGTTATTCTGTTGACCCCTTGGGCCTTGAAGGTCAGTCGTGTTTCCTGGTCGTCCGTGTCTTGTACGCCTTGTCTGATTGGTACGATCCGTACCTCGTGACTGCTCGACACCACCATGTATACGGTGCTGTTATCTGGTGGCAAAAAGAAGCGTAACTTCTAAGATATATGTACATTTGACAACAAAGATATATGTTAAAAAAAGATTATACTGTGGTTAAAAACAATGTTTTTGCATCCTTTTATAGTAGAGTGATTTCCACAGGGAAATCAAAAGTGTGACTTCTAAGTTCTAAGCTTTTTGTACATTTGACAAGAAAAAATTCTTTAAAATATAATTATGCTGATCATTGTTTTTTTTAATGTTTGTGAATATTTTCCTGAAAATGTCTAAAAATTGCTTCATAAATGATCATTTAAATCTTTTATAGAACAGATGATAATTTTGACCAATGAAAATGCATCTTGTGTATTTGGCACCAACTTGATATCTTGATTCTGAATGGGAAATATTTGTAATTTATTCAAAATGGCAGCTTCCTTGAAAACTCACTGATAGCTTTTAACTCTTTGACAAAATCATAACAAAATGGACAAAAATCTGAGCCTAATGGAAAATAGATAGAATTAGTCCCCCTGGAAATATATCATATTCCTACTAATAGCTAGGAACTCCACCTAAATAAAGGCATTGCTTTCACAGCTAAATTAAATGAATAGAAAAACCCTATATATTAAGGTTATAGATTTCATGTATATTAATTTTTTCCTACCAGAAGCCCTGCACGTCTTCCTGTCCGGCATGAGGACGTAGCCTTCAGCACATTCACATTTGTACGATCTCTTCGTGTTGATACAGATCTGGCTGCAAGAACCGGGCGTGGCGCACTCATCCTTGTCTGAAAATAATTACTACTGATTACTTACTTACTTAATTACTACCAATATTATATTACTGCTGATACCGCTAATATTACATTACTGCTGGTTACTGCCAATATTACATTACTGCTGGTTACTGCCAATATTACATTACTGCTGGTTACTGCCAATATAACATTACTGCTGATTACTGCTTATATTACTTTACTGCTGGTTACTACCAATATTACTTTACTGCTGATTACTGCCAATATTACATTACTGCTGATTACTGCCAATATTACATTACTGCTGATTACTGCTAATATTATATTACTGCTGATTACTGCTAATATTATATTACTGCTGGTTACTGCCAATATTACATTACTGCTGATTACTGCTAATATTATATTACTGCTGATTACTGCCAATATTACATTACTGCTGATTACCGCTAATATTACATTACTGCTGGTTACTGCCAATATTATATTACTGCTTGTTACTGCCAATATTACATTACTGCTGTTACTGCTAATATTACATTACTGCTGATTACCGCTGATATATCATTACTGCTGATTACTGCTAAAATTACTTCACTGTTGATTACTATTACATTACTGCAGATTACTGCTAAAATTACTTCACTGTTGATTACTATTATATTACTACTGATTATTGCTAATATTACATTACTGCTAGTTACTGCTGATATACCATTACTGCTGATTACTGCTAATATTACATTTCTGCTGATATTACATTACTGCCGATTACTCCCTGTTTTTCATTTGTTTCTCATTTTGCATCCACCCACCACAGTATCTCACCCCAGTATACCCCAGTATCTCACCCCAGTATACCCCAGTATCTCACCCCAGTATACCCCAGTATCTCACCCCAGTATATACTAGTATATCCTAGTATACCCTAGTACACCCTAGTACACCCTAGTATAACCTAGTACACCCTAATACACCCTAGTACACCCTAATATACACTAGTACATCCTAGTACATCCTAGTACATCCTAGTACACCCTAGTACACCCTAATATACACTAGTACATCCTAGTACACCCTAGTACACCCTAATATACCCTAGTACACCCTAGTACACCCTAGTACACCCTAATATACACTAGTACATCCTAGTACATCCTAGTACACCCTAGTACACCCTAATATACCCTAGTACACCCTAATATACCCTAATACACCCTATTATCTCCCTGTACATCACTCCATCCTATATTCAGTCTAAATTCTAGACTTACCAATGCAGATTTTGGTGCCATTTAGTTCCATTCCTCGCGGACAGAAACAGGTGGCGCCATACGGTGTCTGGCGGCACCAGTGGCTACAGCCAGCGTTGTCCCCTCCGCGGCACGAGTCCTCGTCTGAAAACAGCATGGAAAGGTTTGTCAACAAAAACACAATTAACTTGAAGGGTGACATTTTATTTTTTCGCAATTCTCACTGCTAGAGTTTCAACATTTGTGATCCACCAGGTGTCTCTTGTGTCATGCACAATGCATGCTGGGATAGAGTTGCAGACATGACAGTTGATATGGTGACCATCATTCTGTATGCTGTGAAAGAAATACATTAAAATTATGGCAACAAATGCATGTACAGAGAAAAAACTTATCAGTTTTGGAATCTTGAGAATAATAGAAAAAGTTAGGAGTGAAATAAGCTGATTCAAATGAAATGATAGGTCAATCGCTATTTGTTACTACTATGAACCAAGCTTGCTTGTCGACAAAGTTCCCACATGCATGACAGATTCCATTCCGTTCCATTCTATTTTCAATGACAGAATCGCTCAACAGTACTGTAACTCTATATTATAACAAAACATACCGAGTCAAGGAAGCTGGGTGAGCGGATTCAGCGAGTTGGTGATTGCGGAAGGATACCCTGAGCCGAAGGCGAAGGGTATCCATCCGCCATCACCAACGAACTGAATCCGCTCACACAGCTGACCCGACGAGGCATGTTTTGTTTTTATACCTCAGACAACTACTGTATTTTTTTTAAAATGATACATGAAACAAGATATTTATCGTTAAAAACGTTTTGTAAACAAAGGGCACCTCATTTGACCCCGTCACGTGACCCGAAAATGGTGCGTACAGCCATAGACTGGTTGCCGCCCTCTGTGTATACACGGTGGGAGACCAGTCTAAAGATGGCTGACGGAAAATAGTTCGCAGCTAAGCAATACGTTACGAATACTCGACATGCTCGTATTCATTGGAAATCTCGTCGATACGCGCATCACTGAGGTATAAAAGCCCAGGAATCAGAACAGAATAGGAACAAGGCGTCATCTTAAACCAAGGTAGATCTAAAACAGGAGGGTGTCCTATCCATTTCTCCCTCTGCTGAGACTTGGTCATGAGACTTGGGTCATGAGAGTTGGTCACGAGACTTGGGTCACGAGACGTGGTCACGAGACTTGGGTCATGAGACTTGGGTCATGAAACTTGGGTCATGAGACTTGGTCACGAGACTTGGGTCATGAGACTTGGTCATGAGACTTGGTCATGAGACTTGGTCACGAGACTTGGGTCACGAGACTTGGTCATGAGACTTGGTCATGAGACTTGGTCATTGACAGACAGTCCATATTAGGAGTGACGGAGGGGAAAGACGGCAACGTCCACCACCAGTAACGGACGGGAAGGACATTGACGTCCCCATTATTCTGGCTTGATGACGTCATTTGTAACATTCAGAAAGGCTGTAACTTGTTACAATGTAATCATCATAATGATATCAGACTGAGTGGATCATGAACTTTTGACCCCAGCACTTCATTGAGCATAATGAGTAACCATGGTTATATATTTTATCAAATAAGTATATAGATACACTAGTCCAGAAAAAAAGTGGTTAGTCCTGCCAATCAACAAAATTTAGACAGGCTAGGATGAAATTAGGCAGATTAGGAGTTAATATCACCTCACCATTCTGGATGCTTCGTAATCAACAAAACCACTTACTGCATGTTGGGCTCTCATCGTGGCCTCCGGGGCAATCCGGAGTTCCGTCGCACACCTGCGTAGTGTTAATGCAGACCCGCAGTCCATCTGGACACCGCCACAATCCGGCCTCACACCGGAACGGAGGAGGAGCTATAGGATAGACAACGATCCAACTATTAGTGCATCCCATAATACTCTCTTACTTAATTTATTGGTTTGTTTTTTTTTTGTTTGTTTTTTTTTTGTTTTTTTGTTTTAAAGGCATATCGAGAATATTTACATAGAAGCTCAGCTACTGAAACCAACCAATAGTTTGTGTATAACAAAATATTAATCTATTGTTCTGAATGTCTTTTGGCTTTGCTGAGTAAACTTATAGATTAAGATGAAGAGTAGATATGTATTCCATATAATATCCGTAATTTAAAATTATTACAAATTCTAGTCTTTCCAGATAACCAGGTTTTATATTTTATAGAATATTTTAACATTTGCTTTAAATCTGTTTGTGTCTTCATTGTTATAGATAAAATATTGGTGCTCTTGGATTTAATGTACATTGAGCCAAATACTTTCTCATTTTTTGTGTTTGAAGTTGGCCAGTAAAATATTCTGAGTTTTGACTGTTATTTCATGTCTGCCATTTACAAAAAAATGCTAATCACAGTATGCCTATCACAGTATGCCTGGTCATATTCATGTGTGACCTTATTTGGTCATATTCATGCGTGACCAAATAGATGTTTGGATCCGACTGATCATCTTAAAGTTTGACCCGGGGGTCATCATAACTTACGACAAGTAAGCTCCACATCTTCGTCCGAGTTGTCCCCACAGTCGTTGTCACCATCGCATAACCAGTTGCTCCAGATACAGCGGCCATTTTTGCATTTAAAATCCTGCGGCCGGCATGTCCTCTCCTCTGAAAATGAATTTTCTTGTCAATAATTATCATTTTTAATTTCATTACGGTGTTAGTAAGATTTATGATAAGCTTGTGTTTTCTACCTTTCAACCCATTTTTACTTTCATGTCAAATCGACAGCCAGGTGATAATCTGTGAATGTTGTATCAGTGAGGGTGGTGACCTTTGTTTTTGTAATATAATATATATTATCATCTCACCACATCCGTCTTCGTCCGATCCGTCCTCGCAGTCTTCGTGACCGTCACATTTCCACGGTGCCGGGATACACGTTCCTTCCACACCACCGCACCGATGTTCCTCACCCTTACACTGGCCAGCAGGGGGCGTCACTGAAAAAAAATTCATTAAAATAAATAAAATTAATTTCAATAAAATAGATTAAAAAAGATTTCAATAAAATAAATAAAATCAATTATATTAAATCTTTATCTATTTTATGCTGTTTTATTAGCCAACTGTCCTTTTATACACAGCTTGCCCTATGCATTATATAGTTTTTTTTATTAGGAAATACTTCTTGTTTCACTCTAGTATTAGAGAATCAAGCCCAAGAGATGGCTATAGTATCTAGTGCACCCCTAACATTTTATTCCATTTTTAATGAAAACTAACCACAACTTCCTGGCATTTCATCGGAGAAATCTTCACAGTCGTAGGCTCCGTCACACTTGTACACGAGCGGTATACACCGCTTACTCTGGAGACACTGGAACTGGTGTGGCGAGCAGGAGTGCGGCGGACAGTTGAGTTCATCCGAGTTGTCTCGGCAGTCGTTATCTCCGTCACAGCGCCAGTGCTGCGGTACGCACGCTCCAGATGCACAATGGAATCTCCCCGTAGCACACGTTATGCTTCCTGCGATAGCCACAAAACATATGATCGGTATTTTAACTTTTCAATATACTTTTGTTTTGTTTTGTTTTTCTTTCTTTCTTCAAAATTATATATATATTCTTTTTATTTTATTCTATTTTTTTTAAATGAGTTTATATATGCAAAATTTGACCATGGTTAAATTTCCACAAGTTATGCTCCCTGGGATAGCCACAAAACATATGATTGGTATTTTAATTTCTCAATATACTTTCGTTTTGTTTTGTTTGTCTTTCTTTTTTTTCAAAATTATATATATTTTTTTTATTTTTTTTACGTGAATTTAAATGTGCAGAAATTGACCGTGGTCAAATTTCCATAAAAATGTGGAAATTGAAAAGAGATTGTTTTTCTTCACCAATATGGCACACTCTGGTATTTGTCAGCTTTAATTTACCTTCTAATATTTGTCCAGATTAGAAATGATAAAACAAATGCTGAACCATGAAAACAGAGAAGAACTAAATGAGATACCTTGTGACAAATATTACAAAAGGCACTGTAATAATCTCCGGTGTCAACGATACTAGTTTACATGATTACAGCCAGATTCCTTAATACTTTATACATTGCACTGGCTGCTATGTGACCCAATGACCTCATTCTGTGCTGCAGTCTGCTTAGTGCATTTGCACTCTGCTACTACCTTACAGTATCGCAATCCGGCAATGCTGATTCTTACCGCAAAGTTCCTCCGTCTCGTCCGACCCATCTCCGCAGTCGTTGTCCGTGTCACACTTTGCACTGATGGGTACACACAAGTTGTTAGCACAGGTGAACTGCCACTGCGAACACGTTATGTTTCCTGTAACATTAAATTAAGTTTCAATTGTCTTAAAGATCTGCACCACTCTCTTAACATATTTCTCAAATTTTTATTGAAGTGTGAACATGTTATGTTTCCTGTAACATTCATTTAAGTTTTAATTGTCTTAAAGATCCATACCACTCTCTTTGACATATTTCTCTATTTTTCATTGAACTGCAAACACATGTACTCAGCATCATTTCATTAAAATTAATTTGTTTTAAAGGGCAATACCACTCTCCAAACATGTTTCATTCAATTAAATTATACTTGTCTTAAAGAGCAACACCACTCTCTTAACATATTTCTCAAATTTTTATTGAAGTGCCAACATGTTATGTTCCCTGCAACATCCATATAAGTTTTACTTGTCTTAAAGAGCAACAACACTCTCATGACAAATTTCGCAAGTTTCCTTAACATCAATAATTTGCAATAGACTTTCCTCCGCTGAGAAATTAGAGGTCTCACCACAGTTTGCTTCATCAGAGAGGTCGCCACAATCATCGTCACCATCGCAGCGCCACCTGCTGAGAATACACTTTCCATTTGCACACTGACTTTGGTTCGGGCCACAAGTTTTAGCTGGAAGTAAAAACAAATAAGATTATTAGAGTTGATCATTCACTTATGCCAAATAATAAATCAGTTTTATATCTTTTAATAATAGAATAAGTAAGGATGAGAAAAAATATGCACTTTGTTTTCAATGTTATATTTTTTTGTTTCTTTGGGGTTTTTACATCACTTTCAACATTATTTCAGTCATTTTATGATGAGACCTACTTGTAGCAGATATAGTGCTGCTTCACTGAACTGTCATGTTGCAGGTCCTTGACATGACAACCCACCCAGTCACAGATGGGTTAACCCTCTAGGCACGGGCCTCAGCTCATATGGGAAATTGTGTCATGAATTCAATCTCGGCATGGCTGGGGATCGAACCCACGACCTTTGGATCACCAAACGAGGAACTGGTGCTAATAAGCTGGCACTCTAACCAACTGCGCCACGGCCCGTGGCCTCAATGTTATAATGTACATGTGATAAATATTCAATTAGATATGTTTAGATTCCTCTCTTTGCATTGGGCTCACTATAACACATTCTGTAGCTTTGGTTCGATTCTATCAGATTCATCATGAGAGCTTTGTGGAAAGGGCATGACTTGTTGGTCATATAGCCAGACATAAATGAAGTCACTTTACATGATTGCGCAATATGAAAACAATCTGAGCAATCCCTGGCACTTTGCTAACACTATATATCGTGTTAACACTATATGCAGACGAACTGACGAACGAAATAAGAAATAACTAACGGACAGACGAACTGACGAACGAAATAAAAAACGGACAGACCGCACTCAAATCTAAATCCCCCCTTCAACTTCATCGAGGCAGGGAACAAAAATTGTGTCATTTTGCATAAAATGACTCTGGTTGCCTTGTGTAATCAGATGGGGCATGGCTTAATGTGACGTCATTAAGTTGAATTTGACTGCAAAATAAGACTTTTGTGACATACTGAATAATGAGCGTTAATTTTGTGCGTCGATATAGATTATAAGCGCCGGGCCAGTGAACTGAGAGAATGCCTGGATTTGAGCTGGAGATGTTTTGATGGTTATAAGAGAATGAGTGGGAAACAAAACAGAGAAACCTCAATGTAACTCATTTGTACACGTTTGGACCATAAGCACTAGGCCAGTATATACAGATCTAGTAGCCATGACTTACTGAGCTGGATATCTTTTGATTGGTTATAAAGAGAAAAAGTCCGGAAAAAATGTAAGAAACATCGCCAGAATTCACTTGTACACATTTGGACCATAAGCGCTAGGCCAGTAAACCGAGAGAAGACTTGCTGGGCTGGATATGTTTTGATTGGTTATAAAGAGAAAAAGTCCGAAAAAAATCAAAGAAACATCGGCAGAACTCACCTGTACACATTTGCTGATCCTCGTCAGATCCGTCGACACAATCCTCGTCCGAGTCACAGACGTAGCTCTGAGATATACACTGACCATTCTGGCACTCGAACGCTGTCCCGGGGCACTTGGGATACGGCGTGGCCGTCCCGTCTTCCACGCAGTCGCGCTGGGTTTGAGGGTTGATGGTGTAACCATAGGGACAACCGCAGTGTCGACGTAAAGCCCGGAACTGATCCGGAACAAATTGCTCCGGTCCAACCGTGAAACAGAAATGTGAGCAGTCGCCGTTACGGTCCTTACATAAGTTAGATCCTGCACAACAAACAAACACGTCTATGTAATAGTCAGAACATTTATTGTACACACTGAAAGCAAAATATAAATACACAAGTATTAAAAACATAGGCATCAGAGATGCATCAACCCTCAGCCCTGGTAACTCATTGCACAACATTCGCTCCACACAATATTTGTGAACAAAACGTCACTGCACCAAGGCAAATTGATGCAGGGGTAAAAAAAACCCATAAAATCTACTTCCTTTGATAGCTTAGGTGTGTCAAGTATCATGAAACTGTCATCATTTACTCTAGAATTATTGAGATGGGCCGGTGACCTTGAAAAGCAGGTTAAGGTCACCGTCCATCAAACTCATCTGGAGTCTTCCAAGATGCTTATGTGTGTCAATTTTCATGAAGCTGCCATTATTTGTTCTTAAGTTATTGCAATGACGTGGATTTGACATGATTGTCCCTGTGACCTTGAAAAGTAGGTGAAGGTCATGTTCCATCGAGAGAAGTCTGAGGTCTTCACCAGATGCTTATGTGTGTCAAATCTCATAAAGCTGCCATCATTTGTTCTTGAGTTATTGCGATTCTTGGGATTTCACATAATTGTCCCTGTGACCTTGAAAAATAGGTCAAGGTTGCCGTCCACCGAACTAGTCCGAGGTTTTCAACAGAAGCTTATGCGTGTAAAGATTCATGAAGCTGCCATCATTTGTTCTTGAGTTATCATGATGACAAGGATGATTTCACATAATTGTCCCTGTGACCTTGAAAAGTAGGTGAAGGTCATGTTCCATCAAGAGAAGTCTGAGGTCTTTACCAGATGCTTGTGTGTGTCAAATCTCATAAAGCTGCCATCATTCGTTCTTGAGTTATTGTGATTCTTGGGATTTCACATAACTGTCCCTGTGACCTTGAAAATTAGGTCAAGGTCGCCATCCATCGAACTAGTCTGAGGTTTTCACCAGATGCTTATGCATGTAAAGTTTCATGAAGCTGCCATCATTTGTTCTTGAGTAATCACGATGACAAGGATGATTTCACATAATTGTCCCTGTGACCTTGAAAGAAGGTGAAGGTCATGTTTCATAGAAAAAATTCTGAGCTCTTCATCAGATGCTTGTGTGTGTCAAATCTCATAAAGCTGCCATCATTCGTTCTTGAGTTATTGCGATTCTTGGGATTTCACATAATTGTCCGTGACCTTGAAAAATAGGTCAAGGTCGCCGTCCATCAAACACGTCCCAGGTTTTCACCAGATGCTTTTGTGTGCCAAGTTTCTTGAAGCTGCCATCATTTGTTCTCGTGTTATCGCGATGACAAGGATGATTTCACATAATTGTCCATGTGACCTTGAAAAGTAGGTGAAGGTCATGTTTTATAGAAACAATTCTGAAGTCTACACCAGATGCTTATGGGTGTCAAATCTCCTAAAGCTGCCATCATTTGTTCTTGAGTTATGCGATTCTTGGGATTTCACATAATTGTCCTTGTGACCTTGAAAAATAGGTCAAGGTCACCGTCCATCGAACTCATCCGAGGTTTTCACCAGATGCTTATATGTGTCAAGTTTCATGAAGCTGCCATCATTTGTTCTCGTGTTATCGCGATGACAAGGATGATTTCACATAATTGTCCATGTGACCTTGAAAAGTAGGTGAAGGTCATGTTTTATAGAAACAATTCTGAAGTCTACACCAGATGCTTATGGGTGTCAAATCTCCTAAAGCTGCCATCATTTGTTCTTGAGTTATGCGATTCTTGGGATTTCACATAATTGTCCTTGTGACCTTGAAAAATAGGTCAAGGTCACCGTCCATCGAACTCATCTGAGGTTTTCACCAGATGCTTATATGTGTCAAGTTTCATGAAGCTGCCATCATTTGTTCTCGTGTTATCGCGATGACAAGGATGATTTCACATAATTGTCCATGTGACCTTGAAAAGTAGGTGAAGGTCATGTTTTATAGAAACAATTCTGAAGTCTACACCAGATGCTTATGGGTGTCAAATCTCCTAAAGCTGCCATCATTTGTTCTTGAGTTATGCGATTCTTGGGATTTCACATAATTGTCCTTGTGACCTTGAAAAATAGGTCAAGGTCACCGTCCATCGAACTCATCTGAGGTTTTCACCAGATGCTTAAATGTGTCAAGTTTCATGAAGCTGCCATCATTTGTTCTCGTGTTATCGCGATGACAAGGATGATTTCACATAATTGTCCATGTGACCTTGAAAAGTAGGTGAAGGTCATGTTTTATAGAAACAATTCTGAAGTCTAAACCAGATGCTTATGGGTGTCAAATCTCATAAAGCTGCCATCATTCGTTCTTGAGTTATGCGATTCTTGGGATTTCACATAATTGTCCCTGTGACCTTGAAAAATAGGTCAAGGTCACCGTCCATCGAACTTGTCCGAGGTTTTCACCAGATGCTTATATGTGTCAAGTTTCATGAAGCTGCCATCATTTGTTCTCGAGTTATCGCGATGACAAGATGATTTCACATAATTGTCCCTGTGACCTTGAAAAGTAGGTGAAGGTCATGTTCTATAGGAAAAATTCTGAGGTCTTCACCAGATGCTTATGTGTGTCAAATCTCATAAAGCTGCCATCATTCGTTCTTGAGTTATTGTGATTCTTGGGATTTCACATAATTGTCCCTGTGACCTTGAAAAATAGGTCAAGGTCGCCGTCCATCGAACTCGTCCGAGGTTTTCACCAGATGCATATGTGTGTCAAGTTTCATGAAGCTGCCATCATTTGTTCTTGAGTTATCGCGATGACAAGGATGTTCGCTACAGACATACATACATACAGACATACATACATACATACATACCCACGCCAGGAGTACTGCAATACCCTCAGCCTGATTACATCAGGGGCTGAGGGTAAAAATGTAAATATTATGTTCTTCCAATTTCGTCAAATGACCACGTGGATGTTATTTACTGCATAATTTACTGCACTGAGTAACAACAATGATTTAATTTATTGTGTCAAGTAATCATATGGATGCAAAGAAACAATTTCTCCTGACCTGGAATTTCTTGGTTCTCCTTGGAAACGACCTTGACATTGTGCATCTTATTAACTCCATGTCGAATCAATATGGGGTTTGTTGGATCCGACATCTTGACCCGGTACATCGCCAGGTGGCGCCAGTCAGTATAGATCAGGTTATCTGCAATTTAGTCATCTTATCAGTGAACTTGAGCAGTTGGAGACAAAAAACATATATTTTTTTTTTTTCATCTCATAAATTTTAAATGGCCAAATATTGCCACCCAACTATTGTGCGTGACCCGATGATGTCACGAAACAAGCATGCGTGACCTTATTTGGTCACATTTATGCATGTCTAAATACATGTTTTTTCGCTTTGTTCTAGTTATTGAGATTCACAGTTGTATTTGATTGAGATAGAATTCATTTAATAGAATTTTCCAAGATTGAGATAGAATTCATTTGAGATAGAATTCATTTAATAGAATTTTCCAAGATTGAGATAGAATTCATTTGAGATAGAATTCATTTAATAGAATTTTCCAAGATTGAGATAGAATTCATTTGAGATAGAATTCATTTGAGATATTATTCATTTTATAGAATTTTCCCAGAAAGTCGCATTTCTGTATTTACCCTTGTAGACATAGAGTCCAAATGGATGTGTTATTCTTGTGGCTCCAAAGGTCTGTACATCCGAGCCGTCCCATTTAGAACTCTGGATTCTGGAATATACAAAATGGACCACCATGTCCAGTCATGTGTGTGAGTCTCGCTCGCCAAAATATCATCCAATCAGAATTGACCAATCTCAGGTCGTGACCTGTAATCAGTTGGCTGACTGAGATGCTGACCAATATATGAATATTCATTTATTCTGTCACCAATCAGTTGTCGGTAATATTTTGATGAATAATCATGACTTGTAGTTAATCCTGTGTGATTTTTTTTTTATCATTGGTGGCAGGGATTGATATGATAAAGAAGTCCTGTTTTGGAGGATAATGAAAATATTGCAAAGGTCCTGATTTGGAGGATAATGAAAATATCGCAAAGATCCTGCTTTGGAGGGTAATGAAAATATCGCAAAGGTCTTGTTTTGGAGGGTAATAAAATATCGCAAAGGTCCTGCTTTGGAGGGTATTGAAATATTGCAAAGGTCCTGCTTTGGAGGGTAATGAAAATATTGCAAAGATCCTGTTTTGGAGGATAATGAAAATATGGCAAAGGTCCTGTTTTGGAGGGTAATAAAAATACTGCAAAGATCCTGTTTTAGAGGGTAATGAAATATTGTAAAGGTCCTGCTTTGGAGAGTAATAAAATATCGCAAAGGTCCTGATTTGGAGGGTAATGAAAATATTGCAAAGATCCTGATTTGGAGGGTAATGAAAATATTGCAAAGATTCTACTTTCGAGGGTAAAAATATATTGCAAAGCTCCTGTTTTGGAGGGTAATAAAAATAATGCAAAGGACATTTTTCATTGAACATCCTCAAATAAGAGAAGATTTTTTTACTAGTCGAGCAGTGCAGTTTACCTGTCAAACCTGGCGTCACACCACCAGATCCGTTCCCTGATCATATCCATTGCTAATCCGTTAGGCCATCCCAGTTCTTTGTCCCGGATATACGTGATGTTGGTCCCGTCTCCGAGGGCTCGTCCTATCCGCGCCGGCTGCTCCGTAGATCTCAACCACTCGGTCCAGAACAAGAATCTAGGTCAAACACCATAAACAAGAATCTAGGTCAAACACCATAAACAAGAATCTAGGTCAGAAATCATTTATATGGATCAAGGTCAAAAATTATTTATATGGATCAAGGTCAAAAATCATTTTTATGGATCAAGGTCAAAAAACAATTTATGGATCAAGGTCAAAAAACAACTTTATGGATCAAGGTAAAAAATCATTTATATGGATCAAGGTCAAAAAAATATGGATCGTCAGAAATCATTTATATGGATCAAGGTCAAAAATCATTTATATGGATCAAGGTCAAAAATCTTTTTTATGGATCAAGGTAAAAAAACAATTTTATGGATCAAGGTCAAAAATCATTTATATGGATCAAGGTTAAAAATCATTTATATGGATCAAGGTCAAAAATAATTTATATGGATCAAGGTCAAAATCATATATAAGAATCTGGGTCAAAAATCATGAACAATAGAACAAATGACTCAGGCAGAACAAGAATATAATTCAAAAAATTTAATTATAGTAAAAAATCCCTTATAATCATAAACAAGAATCAAGTCAAAAACCTTTTACAATATAATACTATGAAACTCATGAAATGAAATATTACAATTTTCTATTCATTTATATATTCAAATAATAATATGATATCAATGAGGAAATTTCATAAAAATTACTTTTTTAACAAAAAAAAAATGCTCTTCGTGATAAAAAAAAGGAAAAAAAAAGTGCTCTTACCCTACAGATGGGTGAAAGACGATGTCGCGAGGGTGCGACAGTTCGGTGATGAGCTCGGTGCGATCCTTGAACTGGGGGCTGCGTAGTCTGACGGCGGATATGGATCCCCTGGTAGTCTGGTCCGTGAAGTAGAGGATCTTGGAGACCCAGTCCAGAGCGAGACCTTCCACACTCTGGAGTCGCTTAGTAACCACCGCTTCCTTCCCTGACAAACATTAGTACAATTCTCACTGCTTGAGTTAAAACCCTTGTCATCCACCAGGTGTCTCTGGTGTGATGAAAATGCATGTGGAAATAGGTTTGTAGCCATGACAGCTGATATATGATGGCTACCGTTTTCATGGTGTGATTTGAAAACATTGCCATTATGGCAAAATATGGCATATGCAGAAAATAAAAATCAGTTTTGAAATCTTGAAAACAATAGAAAGACAACTAAAGGCCTAATAAACTAATTAAAATAAAATAACGTGCCATCGACATTTGTTACTACTATAAGCTAAGCTCACATGTCAACAAAGTTCCCCCAAATGTGACAGATTTTTTTTTTTTTTGACAGTGACAGATTTTTCAACACCAGGTGGCAGCATGGCCCATTCGAGAATTGAGAATTACTGAGAACAGAGATAAAAGATCCTACAGAGAAGATATATAGTATTCTTTGTTTTTTTCTGTCGATCTCCCTTAACTAAATTCACCTTCCCAGCTTACTCTTTACTTACCAGAACCATCCGGTCTACTCCGGTATTTGATCAATCTTTCATGACGTCTAATTCTAATTTTCATCATCATCCGGTCTGATCCGGTATATGATAAATGCTTCCGGTAAAATTTGATCTCTTATTTCATAAATCTTCCATGACATCTAAATATACTTACCGGTGCCATCCGGTCTGATCCGGTATATGATATCCTTCCTGACCTCTGAGAAGTAGATGTAGTTATCCTCAAGGTCGTAGTCGACGGCGATGAAGTTCGTGTTGATGCCGATGACGGGGACGATGGCGTCGCTGTAGGGCATCTTATGGGCGTACTGACTGGTCAGGAAGTTAGGATCTCCACGGATGGCATGCTCGCTGCTAAACAGCAAATACTCCTCGACCTCTGCCAAATACAAATACATGTGTGCATAAATACTGCTCTAACTGCCAAATACAAATACACGTGTGCATAAATACTCCTCGACCTCTGCCAAATACAAATACATGTGACCATAAATACTGCTCTACCTCTGCCAAATACATGTGTGCACATACCTCATACATAAATATAAATTTCAATGCAAATTAATGTTAATAATTGAATACATAAATAAGTCATAAAATAAATCAGTATTACTGGAGTATAAATCGGTAAGAATGGACTATAAATCACTAGAATTGGACTCTAAATCAGTAATAAAACCAGTCCGACTGGATTATTTCAAAGCTGACTATACACGGCGGCCATCTTGTCTTTGGACTCACTTTTACATGACGTTCCATCCGTGTCTATGATGTAGCCGGTCTTACACAGGCAGCTGTACCCCTGTCCCCGGTTGTCCGCTATGTGCGTCAGCAGACACATGTGTTCACACGAAGAATTCTTGCAAGGGTCACGACCTGAAACACAGAAAGGGGAGAGAGCTTTACAATACCTCGCTTCTTATTGTGTTACTCCATTCAAAAGTAACCATAACTCCATTAAAGATTTCTCAAAGTAACCATGACTCCATCCAAAAGATTTCTCAAAGTAACCATAACTCCATTCAAGATTTCTCAAAGTAACCATAACGCCATTAAAGATTTCTCAAAGTAACCATAACCCCATTAAAGATTTCTCAAAGTAACCATAACTCCATCCAAAAGATTTCTCAAAGTAACCATAACGCCATTAAAGATTTCTCAAAGTAACCATAACCCCATTAAAGATTTCTCAAAGCAACCATAACGCCATTAAAGATTTCTCAAAGTAACCATATCCCCATTAAAGATTTCTCATAGTAACTATAACTCGATTAACGATTTCTCAAAGTAACCATAACTCCATTAAAGATTTCTCAAAATAACCATAACTCAATTCAAAAGATTTCTCAAAGTAGCCATAACTCCATTTAAGATTTCTCAAAGTAACCAAAGTAACTATTATTTATACAAGATTGTATTGGAACTGATTTGGCCAGAGATTTCCCATTTGTGGACAAAAACATCATCAGTTTGCATGCTCCAAACACGTGAAAAAATAAATACATCATTTCCATAACATTTAGAGCACATGGTTTCTTTTTTAAAGAAATCTTTCTTGTTTAAGTAGAGGAAGCTGCAAAACAAAAACCTAACATCCAGTTTGGTGTGCTTTAGAAAACAGAATAATGAAAAAATCACAACTTTGTCCTTGACTGCCTGAAATGTTTAGGTACAGCCGACGACAACAGAGCTGCAGATGACAGCAGAGCTGCGGTTCAGTTTATCAATTGATTACCGATGTTTATCACACCATTTGACTTTGTTTGCACACGCAAGTGTCAGAAAACACCTTGGTGTGAATATTTTCGTTTGCACTTAAAAGGCTTTGAAAATGAAAACCGCAGCTCTGTTGTCGTCCTCAGCTCTATTGTTGCCGGCAGCTCTGTTGTCGTCCGCTGTAACACATTTTCATGCATAAATGAAGCAACTGGTATCTAAACGCTTCCTTACTTAAATCTTTCCATATTCTGCCAGATTTCTGTACTTTTAATGAATAAAACCATAAAACTTAAATACTTAAATACTTAAATCTTTCCATATTTTGCCCGATTTCTGTACGTATAATGAATAAACCATAAAACTCCGTTTTTGCTCACCAGCTGGTTGCTTGATGGGGTGTATGACCCGTACCCCGTACGGGATCCTCGTCGTGTCCGTCGCTACGTCAGTGATACTGACAGCCCCAGTTGTGTATTTCTTCATTTTCCTCACTTGCATTTTCGTCCAGTCGGTCCAGAAAATCTCATTTTCAAATTCACTGATGCTAAATGGGTGCGGTGTGTTGAGACGGCCGGATAATATAATTCTCCTGAAACAAAAATTTTGTGACCCAGTTACATAATTTGAAATATTGTGTACACAAAGTGTGTGTGGGGTGTGTTAAGGTAAAAAGAGTCCCCAGCACTTTGGGCACGATAGATATTTATGGTCGGACAGACGCCATGGTAACAAGAACCAACCAATCACTGCCATAACCTGATCAGATCGGAGGAAGGTCCCCAGGAGTACATGTGTGCAATATCTAAGCTAAGTGTCAAACCGCTCTGGCTGTATCGTGCACACAAGCCAAGTTGACGACATGATTGTCATGGCAACAGAAATTGTCCAATCACAGCCATTATCTAATCGGATCAGAGGAAGGTCCCCAGGAGTGCATGTGTGCAATATCGCGGACAGACGGATGGAGGGACCCCAGGAGGGACGCACGCACGCTTGCATGCAGCTCAATTTAATGTCCCAAGCTTTTTGCGTTGCGAAGAATGCTGGGACATAAAATTCATATTCTAAAATCAAAACAAAAAAAATAAACAAAAACAACAAATGTATGCACTAAAACCAAAAACAAAAAAACAAAAAAGACAAGATATATATCAGTATATGGGTCTATCCCACTCAAAATAAATCTATTTCACAAACTATAAAGTCAATCATAAGTCCATCACGTACCTGTCCTGCCCGGAGTATTTCACAGATTCCAGATGATTCATGTGCGAGTCCGTCCAGTATATCCTTTGGTTGGCATAGTCCAGAGTTAATCCCAGGGGGGACACTATCTTAGTATTGATGACGTATTCCCGGCCGCTGCCGTCCATGAAAGCTCGCTGGATGTTGGTAGGGAACATGGCGTTCAGCTTGGTGCCGATGGTTGCTATGAACATATATCTGAAATCAACAGCCGTAATGTGTCAATCTAGGGTTGCTATGAACATATATCTGAAATCAACAGCTGTAATGTGTCAACCCAGGGTTGCTATGAACATATATCTGAAATCAACAGCTGTAATGTGTCAACCCAGGGATGCTATGAACATATATCTGAAATCAACAGCCGTAATGTGTCATTCCAGGGTTGCTATGAACATATATCTGAAATCAACAGCTGTAATGTGTCAACCCAGGGTTGCTATGAACATATATCTGAAATCAACAGCCGTAATGTGTCAATCCAGGGTTGCTATGAACATATATCTGAAATCAACAGCCATAATGTGTCAATCCAGGGTTGCTATGAACATATATCTGAAATCAACAGCCGTAATGTGTCAACCCAAGGTTGCTATGAACATATATCTGAAATCAACAGCCGTAATGTGTCAATCCAGGGTTGCTATGAACATATATCCGAAATCAACAGCCATAATGGTAGCAATCTCAGCATCATAGTTGGGAGAATTCAATATTTGTGATACGAACCCGACATTTGGATCGACGACGACATCTGTGGGGTCTCCCAGGTAATCCACGATGACCGTTCTCTGCATGTTGTTCTCCAGGGATACGACCTCTACTCGCTTCCCGGTCCGTTCAACTATATATGCATTATTGCCAATCCAGTCAATTGCCATGGCAACTGGATTGACTAATCCGCTCAAAGTTATTTCTCGTAAATTTCCTCCTGTGTTCAGATCCACTTCGAATAACTGAAACAATTTTACATATTTTTCAAACTATTGGCTTTTTGTTTTGTAAACATTATCATGATTTTTTAAATATTTCTTTTCAGGAAAAACTTTTTAATTGCATGACCTTTAGGTTTTGTTATTTTTGCACTAGATGTCATACTGACCAGCAAAACTGACCTAGAGGTCAAAAAGTTCCAGGTGAACTTACTTTGCTTGTTTTGTCTTCTACCCAGTACAACTTTCTGTTGATATAATGAAAGTCAAATGCTCGGCCCTTTCCCCTCGTTGTCACTATTTTCCGTGGGGTTCCACTTCCTGTTACGCTCAGACTCATAATCTGGTCGTCATAGAGATAATACAGCTGCGTAGACATAGCTGGAAATATAACAAGACAGCTGTGTAGACATAGATGGAATTATAACAAACCAGTTGTGTAGACATAGCTGTAATTATAACAAAAAAGCTGTGTAGACATAGCTGGAATTATAATAAGACAGCTGTGTAGACATAGCTGTAAATATAACAAGACAGCTGTGTAGACATAGCTGTAATTATAACAAGACAGCTGTGTAGACATAGCTGTAAATATAACAAGACAGCTGTGTAGACATAGCTGTAATAATAACAAAACAGTTGTGTAGACATAGCTGTAATAATAACAAAACAACTGTGTAGACATAGCTGTAATCATAACAAAACAGCTACGTAGACATAGCTGTAATTATAACAAGACAGCTGTGTAGACATAGCTGTAATTATAACAAAACAGTTGTGTAGACGTAGCTGTAATTATAACAAGACAGCTGTGTAGACATAGCTGTAATTATGACAAACTGCTGCGTAAACAATGTCTGTACTTTACCTGTCCAGATTTCTCTCTGTTTTGATAATAAGCATTTAAATCATATTTTGCATGTAAACTATTGAATTTTGCAAGCTGTGACCTAGTTGAAATTATATCAAAACAAATGTTTAAATCAAAGCTGAATTTATATCAAATACCTGTAACCATGTCAACAATTACAACAAAATATGTGTTGACAGAGCTGAAACTTAGTAATGGTGAAATATGAAAAAGTATTTAAAAAATCTTGTCTCTTGCTGTCTAATATTTAGATTTTGCTAGATATACTCACCAGGTGTCGCTTTACATGTGTGGCCATCTGCTTGTATTGTGTAACCTTGGATACAGGAACAATTGAAGCCTTGTGATTGGTCAGTACACTGCTGGTCACATGTCCCCCATGATAAACACTCATTATAATCTATAAAACAGTCAAAATGATATTCATTGAAAAATAAAATGGTTTTACTGATTTCAAATATTGAGAGAATGAGAGAAAAATATAAATCTTTATGATGTGTTTTATCTTTAAAAGATAATCTCCAACTCATGACAGGCCTCACCGTGAACAAAATCCAGTGTGGGCGAATAACAAAAATTATACATATTATATCAGGAGTGCATTTACATGTATTGCATTAGGGGTCAAATAAATTGTGATAGTGGCAAACAAATTATGAAAGTACTGAAACCTAGATGGCCGAAAATCAGTTGAAACTTGACTCAAAATCTCTTGTTTAAGTTTTTGTTATCTATTGTCATCATCAAAATTGTCTTTAAGGGTTTATGACTCATAATCTTTCTTTCACCCTTTATTCTTTTCCATTTTTTTTACTTTATTTAAAAATAAATTGCAGCAATTGTTTTTGCTGCGGAGCTACAGTACTTGGCTATGCATGTCCTGTTGTCGGCTTCAAATTCTCTTCTTTAAGGTTTTATGACCCATAATTTTTCTTTCATTCTTTATTCTTTTTTTTATTCTTTTTATTTTATTTTTTTTATCGCTTTGTAGCAATTGCTTTTACAGCAATTGTTTTTGCTGCGGAGCTGCAATACTTGCCTATGCATGTCCTGTTGTCTGCGGGATCGAGAGCGTAACCTTGTCGGCAGTAACAGACTCCTCCCATTGGTGTAGCATGGCAAGCGTGATCACATGACATCGCCGCACATAACGACGTACCTAACACACAAGCAAAAGACAATTAATATTCATAAATTCTCTATAGAACCAATAAATTTTTTTGGTTGATACTACTTCCAAGTTCCGTTTAGCACTGGATAGAACTTTCGGGGGGTTATGTGAACACTTATGATGCAATGTTATACAGTTCACAGATCTTTCACCTATTATCACTCAAACACAAGAGAGCGCCCTCTTTTCACCACTTCCGGGAGTAATGTTTATGCAGTCAATTACACATATTTTCGCCCATGTAAACAAAGCCTTTTAACTGTGTTTTTAAGGAAAATAATCATCAAGAGACATTAATAATAGATACAAACTGTGAATAATAGTTTGTTTTCTCAACGGGACATACAAAAATGTTTTAATGTTAAACGTTTCCCCATTAAATGTGCATCTAAAATATTCTCTGTTTTGTTCAACGACTTAAATTCAATATGGCGGCCAGTAAGCAGGAAGTTTATGTTCTGCACATGCTCAGTTCTAAGAACAGCAGAAGGGTTTTGTGAACTGTATTGTCAGTAGTGAGTAAATACGTACTACAGGTGGCACCCTCATCATAGCCGGCAGAGCAGTCGTTATTCCCATCGCAGACAGCTGTCAGCGGAATGCACTTTCCCTCTGGACACGCCCACTGCCGGGGCTGGCAGGAAACGCTCTCTGAATCCAAACAAATCAAACATCCAGAAGGGCAATTCATAACGCGAATTAACTATAGAAATTCTTCAAACTTCAAACATTTTTAAAACAAATTATCAAACATCCAGAAGGGCAATTTATAACTCGAATTAAGTATAGAAATTCTTCAAAGCTCAGAACTCAGAGCTCAGAGCTCAAAACTCAGAACTCAGAACTCAGAAACAATTTATTTGGCCCCTTTACAAAAAGGATCTGGGAGACTCCCATTAAGACCAAAAGGTCGCTAGCATGGGAGCCACCCAGAACTCCTGATTAGGCAACCTTAACAATTGACAGAGTTTATAATTAATCTAACTAAGATTATGAAAAAACATATTTGGGTTATAATATTATCATAAGTTACAAATAATGATAAGTTTGTTCATTGAACATTAGAGATAGTGGTAATCTTTGATAATTTATACCAGCCTGCAAAGCGAATATCAATGAATAATAAATGGATGATATAGAAAAAAGACAAAAAATTTAGAAAAATATATCAATTTATAACTCAAATTAAAAAATATGTTTTTCTTTTTTTTTCTTTTGCTGAAATGGACTTAATACCAGTATAGATATCAAGCAGGACTTGTGCAAATACCAAGCATGACTTGTACAGACACCAAGCATGACTTGTACAGATACCAAGCATGACTTGTATAGATACCAAGCATGACCTGTACAGATACCAAGCATGACTTGTATAGATACCAAGCATGACTTGTACAGATACCAAGCATGACTTGTACAGATACCAAGCATGACTAGTACAAATACCGAGCATGACTTGTACAGATACTAAGCATGACTTGTCCAAATACCAAGCATGACTAGTACAAATACCAAGCATGACTTGTACAGATACCAAGCATGACTTGTACAGACACCAAGCATGACTTGTACAGACACCAAGCATGACTTGTACAGATACCAAGCATGACTTGTATAGATACCAAGCATGACCTGTACAGATACCAAGCATGACCTGTACAGATACCAAGCATGACCTGTACAGATACCAAGCATGACCTGTACAGATACCAAGCATGACTTGTACAGATACCAAGCATGACTTGTACAGATACCAAGCATGACTTGTACAGATACCAAGCATGACTTGTACAGATACCAAGCATGACTTGTACAGATACCAAGCATGACTTGTACAGATACCAAGCATGATTTAATACCTGAACACTGAAATTCATCGGAGTCGTCCCCGCAGTCATCCGTTCCGTCACACACCCAGGCGTTGTTCACACATTTCCCGTTTCCACACGTGAAGCCAGCACATCCAGCGTATGCTAAAAATAAAATACACACACGGGCAAGGTTTACTGATAAATGTTGTATTTAGTCCTCTCTGTTTCCATAGAGATAATTAAACTTTTTTTCAAGGTCACCTTCATTGGAGAGAAAGGTCAGAGTGAACTGAATTGTTACTCACTGCAGTTGGCTGGTTCATCGTCTTTAAGAGGGCAATCCTGGTCGCGATCACACACCCAGTCTTCCGGTATACACCGGCACGTTCTGGAACACGCCACTTCCCCACGACCACACGCTGTGCACTGATCTGTAATCAAAACACTCCATGAAGCTAAACATGTTATAGCATTGCCCTCCCCTTACATTTATATGATTTTTTTTTTGGTGCTTAATTCCTTCAAGTGATTTTTTTTTTTTGGTGCTTAATTCCTTCAAGTGATCTTCATATGATTTGATAAGGGCAAGTGAATTGTAATTCAGGGCAAGTAGATTTTAAAATTTACTTGCCCGGTGGGCAAGTGGGGCACAAATGTTAATGTCAAGGCCTGTAATGGCCTGCATTCTCACCACTTTGAGTGCAGTTGTCCTCATCTTCCATCCCGGGGCAATCCGGGTCATTGTCGCACACCCACTGTCTGGCTATACATGTACACGAGTTCGGACAACTGAACTGATCATCGGAACATGGAGCACAGCTACCTGAAAAATACAAAATACGATCAATAATCTCATAACTTGTATCTACATTTTGCCATAATTATCGCTAAACCTACGCGCAAAGGACCAGTTTTCCGTCGCTACCAATAACGGACGATTACAGCGGTTAACATCTACTCGGCAAGTTTACTCGGCAAAACCGATTGGCATCCCGCCGAGAAAGCCACTGCCAGTCACAATCTACTTCATCGGCGGTAACTGGTCCAGTGAGTGAGTATATAATATACTCACTCACTGGACCAGTTACCGCCGATGAAGTAGATTCTAAAAACAATATAATATTGTTTTTAGAATCTTTTGACCATGATCTAATGTTTCCCTTATACAGCACCATGTTTTGTTTTAGTCAATTCTTCTTGGATCGTTAGTTATTAGCTTCAATGTTTCTGACAGCAGTTAAACCAGAGGCTATTTTAGTATCGACGGACAATTAGACTTCTGGCTAATTCCAGGTAATTCCAGGTGATTAATTGCAAATTTGCATATTAGCAGCTGTGTGCAGTATTGGACAGTGATGGACAAAATATATTGATTTTTTTCTCTGTATCCATAACTGACTTAAACAATTAGATACCTTGTGACAAATGTCACAAAAGGTACTGTAACAATCTGTGGTTTCAATAATAAAGGTAGATATTGCTACAGCCAGATTCCTTAATACTTTATACATTGTATGGCAGTTGCTTTATTTAAAAGGTTGGTATCTGACACTTGCACAGAAAAGAAATTTTCCTACCAGGGATAAATTAACATAATGTTTGGACATAAAGTCAATCTTACTTTATCATATTCTTTTGTTTTGTCAATCATTAAATACTTCAATTTGTTCACCAAATGTCAAAATAAATCATAAAATGACTCGGAGTGGTCAAATGCCGTTGTTGCTCAAATGCATATGGTCTCAAATAACTTCAAACTCCACCAGAGGGCGACATGGTGAACCTATCACGTAATAGTTTGCGTGTGCCTCTGGTGGACAGTGTGAAATAACTTATTTCTAAATATGACCCATAATCTCATGGATGTTCAATGGACCTACCAATCAAAATGCATGTTACATATAGAATTTGGCTCCAACTTGTTATCTTGATTCTCATTGGCTAATATTTGTCATGTTGATCAAAATGGCAGCCACCCTGATAATTCAGTGATAGCTTTTAGATTTTTGAAAAAAATCATAAAAATATGAAAAAAGAATCTGAGCCTTATGGATAATAAATATAATTGGTCCCCTGAAAATACGACATCTTCCCTGCTTGTAGCTCAAAACTCCAACCAATGGCTCCAGAGGAGAAAATCAAAGATGGCAGATAGCTCCACAGAGCTGAAAATTAACTTTGAAGCATGTGGCTTTAAACTGTCTAACTGTACCTGATTCCAGTACCAAAACCAGCTAGACTTAGGAAGATAGAGAAAGCATCTTTGAAATTAGACTCTTCAGTCACTCAATAGGCCGATTGCCGATCTCCATGTTGTTTTTTTCCACCATTCAGGGCTTGACATACGCACTGGCCCGGGGCCACCAGATCCTCTATTTGGGCTTGTGAATGTTCTGTTGTAGTGGCCCAGTTGGGCAACCATATTTTTGGTTTTTTTAGTAGCCCAAACTATCTTGATTTTATTATTCTAATCCTTGATAGATATCATATCACAATCAATATTTGATTGGGACAAGTATCCCCCACTCAGACACTATACAGCCTTATGTACAATGCTCTTTATTGTATCACACATCCTATTATCCTTACGAAATTCGGGCCACCAATTCTCATGCTGTGGTGGCCCAACTGGGCAACCAACATTTTTCTCTTTATGTCAAGGCCTGCCCATTGAAAAGTACACACCGGAACTGTACAACTTTACCGGAACCAGAACTGTACAACTCCACTATATTTAATCATTGGTCAGAGAGATTGGCAGGGGGCCTATGTTTTTTCCCCCATTTGAGAATATACCTGACATTGGATGTAAAACACTGGAGTAAGAAATAATTATGAAGGAATAAAAGGTGAACAGGTCATAGCAGCAAATGCATTGTGTTGTAATTATGTTAGCATCAAAGCAGCAGGGAAATTTTGGAAGCACAAAAACCATGATGACTTAAAGAGGTGGATAATTGCACCCAAATTTCTTAAGGGCCTATAGTCTAGGAGCCAACCTGCAAAAAGTTCATTATTTCAGGAGTTTCGTCTGACAGAAAGTAAACCGCAATTTGAAGCGCTCCACATGTAGTAGGTCACCTAGGGTTCTCAGCTGTATCTTTTGTGAATTTGTGAAATGGTGTTTTTACGACCCTTTCAGCAACTATGGCCATATCAGGTCGACTTTCGAGCCTTTTAACCAGTGTGAAAGTAACACTGCCGGTAGTGGGAGTCGAACCCACCACCTCCCGTCCTCCACTTATGAAACCATTAAAGGCACAGATCCAACACTCTACCAACTGTGCTAGTGGGGCCGGTTGTATCTTTTGAATGGACCCCACAATTTGACACAAGACGTCCATTAACAATGAAATGGTCGGTATATTTTATCCCACTTTAATACTGCTGTACAAGTGTTAGAAAAAAAAGTGCTAAAAACAGTGTTAAATTATTAATTTAAATAGGGTTCTCAAGACAATTGGTTGAATTGTTGACATATGAATCGTTCTAAATAAAATCACTTCTGTGTGGTGAATGGAAATGAATCAAGTACCAGAATGATCAGTACACACATACTTCCCAAGTGGCCGGCCTCCGCAAAGGCTGACCAACAACTATGAGTGTAAAATGCCATCTTGAGGACTAAACATGTTTAGCTGCACCCCCTAACTTTATCTTGGTCAGAGTTTTGGGAGGCAGGGGTAATCCGATCCAAGGTGGCAATCAAGCTTGGACACAAAGTTCTCTCAAATCATCGCTGTGATCTCCCTGTTCTCTGTGGGGTACTTTTCACAACTTGTCACCTCTTGGTGTATTTTAACATGTGATGCATGATACTGAAAGGTTCAAGAGAGCCTTAGTCCACTGCATGGACACCGTGGCATGGAGAGTGAGTGGATGGTGTCAAGTGTCAGAGTGGACCTCTCTAGGTCAGATGATCACAAGAATTCTATGCTACGTGTCAGAAGGAAGAATGTTCCATAAAAAGTATATCTTAAATTGTACCAAAAAATGGAGGTGTATTATTTCAAAGCTAATATCATAGAATTACAGTATCCTGATGATTATCATGGTGACAATCAAGCGAGTGAGCTCCTTACATCATAAGTTTATGCAGGCTGTGTGGGGGGAGCATATTACATGATTCCAGACCAGAGAGTGTGGAATTCGAGACAATTCTTACACTGGGGAGTGAATGAGAAAGAACCAAAAGAGACTGTCTGACGGAGTCAAGATAAAAATCAATCTCACGCCAAATGGCCGGTCTTCGCAAAGACCGACCTAAAATCCAATATCTTTGGTTACCTGCAACATGTGTACATCTACATCTATAAGTTTACTCGGCAAAACCAATTGGCATCCCGTCGTGTAGCACATTTGTGGTTTGCTTTCTGTTAGACAAAACTCCCAAAAATTTGGGGGTTGGCTCCTCGCCTATAACAGGATATGGTGAAACACTCCCACAATCGTCAATCCACGTTCACTAAGAATTATACATGCGACGTTCAACCAAGTGTAAAACAAATATGCCTCAGGGAGGGCACTTCTCTAAACAGGGTCACAAATATATGCCTGAGGGGGGGACACTTCGCTAAATAGGATCACATCAACATTTTTCCAAGAATCCTCTTTATCACGTTGATATTTGCTGTAAATTCAAATGGGGATTATTTCTCAGAAAGATGATTTCATCTTGTAACCATCCATTGTGCTGGGAAAATATTTTATGGGTAGCTTATTTGGGCACCCCTCAACCCTCATACAAAATTTGGTGACCTTTGAATTGACTTCTGATAGTTCTTTTTCCACTTGTCTTGTATAATGTGTTGATAACTTTATTTGAATACTAAAATATATCATGTGAGGGGGTCAAGTGGGACTATAAAGAAAGAGGCTTAATGGCTTTGACAAGGATATATTGCCTTTTTTATCATGTGTGATTTTTGGCATGAATTATAGGGTTCAAATTGGGTTGTTATTTTTCCTGTCCATGTCAAAAGAAACCACAATCATATAATATTTGTCAACATTAATTTGAAGAAGGATGTTGTTCACTTACAGCGACCAATACAAATATCATAGACAGCTGAATATGGCCTAGAATAACATATAACATAAATTTGCAGTAAGACATTGTGACATCGTCTCAACAATAAAAATACAATATTAATTAGCGAAGTACAGGTTGTCATTCCTTCTTATTTCAGTTCATACGGCCTGCGATGAAGGGCGAGTATATTGCGATTCCTGCCCCCCTCCTGCTCACCCCCTCCTACTCACCCCCCCTCCTGCTGAGCCCTCCTCCTGCTGACCCTCCTCCTGCTCACCCCTTTTGCTGACCCCCCTCCTGCTCACCCCCCCTCCTGCTGACCACCCCTCCTGTTGACCTCCCTCCTGTTGACCCCCTCCTGCTCACCCCCCTCTGCTGACCCCCTCCTGCTCACCCCCTCCTGCTCACCCCCTCCTGCTCACCCCCTTCTGCTCACCCCTCCTGCTCACCCCCCTTCTGCTCACCCCCTTTTGCTGACCCCCCTCCTGCTCACCCCCCCTCCTGCTGACCACCCCTCCTGCTGACCTCCCTCCTGTTGACCCCCTCCTGCTGACCCCCCTCTGCTGACCCCCTCCTGCTCACCCCCCTCTGCTGACCCCCTCCTGCTCACCCCCTCCTGCTCACCCCCCTTCTGCTCACCCCCTCCTGCTCACCCCCCTTCTGCTCACCCCCTCCTGCTCACCCCCTTCTGATGTCCCCCCTTCTACTGACCCCCCTCCTGCTCACCCCCTCCTGTTGACCCCTCCTGCTGTCCCCCCTCCTGCTGACCCCCTCCTGCTGACCTCCCTCCTGCTGACCCCCTCCTGCTCACCCCCCTTCTGTTCACCCCCCCCCCTGCCCCCCAGAGGCAACCATATCTCTTTAGAATCTTCCGGAATGGGGAACTGTTTTCACAGCACACGACGATATATTTTTTCTTTTCAAGTCTCTGTGCTATACCAGTGATGCCCTGAGCAAATATTCCGCCATAAGTCGCCTCAGGCAATTCTAATGACTGCACTCAAATGTGCTGTAATTTCTTTGAATAATATGCATGAATAGAATAACTGACGGACTCACAGACTCCTTAAATCATTATGTCAATTCGCTTTTCTCCAAAACACCACAATAGACATTTATATTTTTAAGGTCTCAGCTTCCAATAAAAAGTTAACATATTTATATATTAAACTCTAACCAGTCTCACAGAAGATCTAATTGCCAAGTATTGTCACCTAGCCAGATGAATGTCGTATGTTTTCCATATATCACTCAGGCTCAGCCTTGCGATGGGAAGGTTCAATCAACTTTGAGAATATATGAATGAATTATGCTTGAAATAGCTCATTATTCTTGTTTTTGTCAACCATTTTGGCAAGGAATGTGACAAAACTCACATCAAGGTCATATCAGGTCAATTCATCATAATGGACTGGTCCCAGTGTCTATTATATCACACATCAGGTCACTCTCTGTCATAATGGACTGGTCCCAGTGTCTATTATATCACATCAGGTCACTCTCTGTCATAATGAACTGGTCCCAGTGTCTATTATATCACACATCAGATCACTCTCTGTCATAATGAACTGGTCCCAGTGTCTATTATATCACACATCGGGTCACTCTCTGTCATAATGGACTGGTCCCAGTGTCTATTATATCACACATCGGATCACTCTCTGTCATAATGGACTGGTCCCAGTGTCTATTGTTTCACACAGAAGGTCATTCTGGGTATCAGGCTATTCTCAGTCATTATTGACTGGTCCTATACCATGACAGGCTGCTATTGCTAGGACTAGAGGTCAGGGGTTGAGGTCAAGGGTTGAGGTCAGGACTAGAGGTCAGGGGTTGAGGTCAGTACTAGAGGTCAGGGGTTGAGGTCAGGACTAGAGGTCAGGGGTTGAGGTCAGGACTAGAGGTCAGGGATTGAGGTCAGGACTAGAGGTCAGGAATTGAGGTCAGGACTAGAGGTCAGGGGTTGAGGTTGCAGAGTCCTGAGCCGCAGAGTGCCACCTGGTGGCTGCCTATACACCAATGATGCTCAAAATTCTCTAAAAATTCTCTAAGAATTCTCGAACAATGAAACTGTTTTGTGGTGCGTACACTGTGGAAATAATATATTTAATTCTAAAGAAATATCTCAATATCTGGAAGGAAAATTTCATTTCTAGTGTACAGTTGTATGTACAAATTTCTATGCATAAATATGTATGTGTTTATAACAATATTGTTGTACAATAACAGAGATTTGAAATATTTTATTGAACAATAAGAGATACTTGTAAGATTTCAAAATATGATTACATGATTTTCGGAAGCACATGTTTGGAGAACACAATCTGACGTTTTTCTCATCAGGTAGGACGTTCTGAAAACAGCCAATCCCAAAACATAATGTGCTGTGTACATCAATCTTTTAAAAAGAAGTATTTTAAAAGATCAACATAGTACATAATAAAAAAGCCATATGATTTAAATATCCTTGTCAAATCTCCTGTTTTATTTAGACTATATGAGACTATCAGAATGAATATTTAAACAAGATCCAATAGATTACCTCATTATGATAGACCTAACACATCAGAAAAGACCTGCAATCACGAACAGTTCTAATAGACCTCATAATAGAACAGTTATAATAGACCTCATAATAGAACAGTTATTATAGACCTCATTATAGAACAGTTATAATAGACCTCATAATAGAACAGTTATAATAGACCTCATGATAGAACAGTTATAATAGACCTCATTATAGAACAGTTATAATAGACCTCATGATAGAACAGTTATAATAGACCTCATAATAGAACAGTTATAATAGACCTCATGATAGAACAGTTATAATAGACCTCATTATAGAACAGTTATAATAGACCTCATTATAGAACAGTTATAATAGACCTCATTATAGAACAGTTATAATAGACCTCATAATAGAACAGTTATAATAGACCTCATTATAGAACAGTTATAATAGACCTCATAATAGAACAGTTATAATAGACCTCATTATAGAACAGTTATAACAGACCTCATAATAGAACAGTTATAATAGACCTCATTATAGAACAGTTATAATAGACCTCATTATAGAACAGTTATAATAGACCTCATGATAGAACAGTTATAATAGACCTCATTATAGAACAGTTATAATAGACCTCATTATAGAACAGTTATAATAGACCTCATGATAGAACAGTTATAATAGACCTCAGTGTAATAGACCTAACACATCAGGAAAGACCTGCAATCATGAACAGTTATAATAGACCTCATTGTAATAGACCTAACACATCAGAAAAGACCTGCAATCATGAGTCACAGTTAGCGTTGGATTTGGGATTATCAACTGACCCGGCATTATTCCTTAGTGACCTTGTAAATTCAGATTGACCTAGTTTCCTAATCCATTCGGGCCACCTAGTGGTCGTGTGTTTGTTTACATGCACTTGATCCCTGCGACTTGACAGGTCTCGGGTCCGGTTTCAACCCTCAAATTAACTAAGAGTTGGTAACATGTGGGGGCTAACATGTGGTAATAGTTAACACCCAGACCCTCAGCATTATAACAGTTACCATGCTTTATGGCATCTTATGGTATTACACTATGTCTCCTAAAAGTTATCCATGAAATTAAAGAGGTAAATCTGTGCTCCCATTCAAAGCATCTTATGCAATAGTATACTGTATATTCTATACTTTATGTTCTATATATACAGTGACCGGCAACCAAATCCGGACATTTTCATGTTTTTCACTCCCGGTTTTCACAAAAGCTTTCAAAACTTTGTAAAAACTGCTCACATCGAAAGAAGACCTTCTACTCTATATATATATATACTCTATATCAAGGTATCTTATACTCTATATCAAGGTATCTTGTACTCTATATCAAGGTATCTTGTATACTCTATATCAAGGTATCTTATACTCTATATCAAGGTATCTTATACTCTATATCAAGGTATCTTATACTCTATATCAAGGTATCTTATACTCTATATCAAGGTATCTTGTACTCTATATCAAGGTATCTTATACTCTATATCAAGGTATCTTATACTCTATATCAAGGTATTTTATGCTCTATATCAAAGTATCTTGTACTCTATATCAAGGTATCTTATATGAATGAATGAATGAATGAATGAATGAATGTGAATGAATGAATGAAAACAATCAAATAAAAACAAACACAAATACAAGGTGGATCATGGTGTAACACTTGCCTAGATTTACCAGATATTTTCTCTGCTACGAGAAGGATGCAAAAATGGCAAAAAGATTATCATCCCAAAAATGTAGATAAAACCTGTAGTTTTGTGATCAGCCCGGGGAGCATTGCACCAAAAGCTTGCTCCCATCCCCTGAAATCACAGTCAGCTAAACTCCTCTCAGCTCCACGTTACTCTTGCATAAAGGGGAATAGCAGCTCAGGAGCAGATCGGGGTCAGATCAGCCACAGATCAGCCACAGATCAGGAGCAGATCATCCATAGATCAGGAGCAGATCTACCAAAGATCAGGAGCAGATCAGCCACAAATCAGGAGCAGATCATCCATAGATCAGCCACAGATCAGGAGCAGATCAACCACAAATCAGGAGCAGATCATTCATAGATCAGGAGCAGATCAGCCACAAATCAGGAGCAGATCATTCATAGATCAGGAGCAGATCAGCCACAAATCAGGAGCAGATCATTCATAGATCAGGAGCAGATCAGCCACAAATCAGGAGCAGATCATTCATAGATCAGGAGCAGATCAGCCAAAGATCAGGAGCAGATCATTCATAGATCAGAAGCAGATCAACCACAGATCAGGAGCAGATCATCCACAGATCAGGAGCAGATCAGGAGCAGATCAACCAAAGATCAGCCACAGATCAACCAGTCATTCACCTCATTTGATTTGTTCATATATTCAATAAATTTATTTATCTTCAGTAAAGTTACTTTAAAAATAAAATGTTTATTTATGCCAAGTATATCATCGTATTCTGAGAATATTTTCATCTGAGATGACCTATTTTGTCAGACATTTTTCTGACATTTTTCTGACTTCTATAAAGTAATTATTCCCTGTGTCATTATTACTATAACATAGCATTGAAGGACTAATAAATTAATAATGAGTTGCCTCCCCCGCATTCCTGCTTCCCCTGAATACATTAAATAATCTATATCACAGTAAGGAAGCAAACATTGTCTTCGTTTCGCTAACCAACGCTACTCCTTTGTTCTTAAAGGCACCACACTTCAAACAACTTTTATCAAAGGCGACCTGAATCTTGTAAGATTATCAAAGACAAACGCTAATCACAAAGGACAGAGTCTGTCTAACGTGTGTCTTAATTGTCCCAGGACAATGTCGGAGCCGGTGCGTGCCAACCTCCACGATACCGGCCTCCCCCGCCAGCCATTCTCACTTGCCTCGGGATAAAAGCCAACTTTGGTGAAAATAATTTTACATCAACACGTTGCACACTTTCTTCTGATCTTTACACGTGTCAAAATTTTTGCAAACTTTTTTTTTGTTTCGCAAAAATATCTTAAGGTTGGTTAAATCTTGTTGGTTGATATTTTCTTTTGGACACCTTCCAGATGCTAAAAGTCAACTACCTATTACTTTGTCTCACAAAAAACAAGAATATTATTAAGTTATGAGAGATTTATTTAAAAAGGTTGTGCATACACAGTATATGTAATTGAATGTCCAAACTGTATTTCCAAATTTAACCATCTCGCTAACTTTAATGAAATGCCATATTGCTTGGTAAAACCATTAAATCCATAAAATAGGTGAATCCATTAAATAGGTGTATCCATTAAATAGGAGTCTCTGTAACTCTTCTGTTATATAACTGTTATATAACTGTAATTTGTTATAGTTATATAATCAGTCGGATCCAAACACCTTTTAGGTCACACATTGACATGACCAAATAAAGTCACACACAAAGCACTATGTGACTAAATGGTGTCACATGTGAGTTATGCATGATCAAATAGTGTCATGCATGATCAAATAGTGTCATGCAGCAACTACGCGTGACCAGATGATATCATGTGATTACCGTTATACTGATTATGCATGACCATAAACATGTTTGGCTCGAACTGATTATAAAAATGCAGTCTTGGTGAGTTAATTATTAACTATATTTTTGGATTTATTAAAATAAACAGTTCAATTAAATGATTTTTCTTAATTTATTAAACGATTATTTTCTCCTTCTTTTTGGGTCAATGTTTCTTATGGTTATGAACCCTCCCCTCCCCAAGGTCCGACCTGTTTGTGCATATATTGTTGCCCGGGCAGTGTTTCATGCACCTAGTATTTTGATTAAGACCACATTATTCTGATTAGGACCATTGCCAGACTGTCAAATTTAATAAAATCATCATTGAGCTTGGGTACGTATGTGTTGGTGATAAGTATGTGTTAGTGATAACGGAGCTTAACTGCATTGACTTCACAATGGCAAGGTCAGGAAAATAAAGATGTGTTGACTTCACAATGGCAAGGTCAGGAAAACAATGAAGCGATATTGACTTCACAATGGCAAAGACAGGAAAATAATAAAATGACATTGACTTCACAATGGCAAGGTCAGGCAAATAATGAAGTGACATTGACCTCACAATGGCAAGGTCAGGAAAATAATAAAGTGACATTGACCTCACAATGGCAAGGTCAGGAAAATAATGAATATACATTGACCTCACAATGGCAAAGACAGGAAAATAAAGATGCATTGACTTCACAATGGCAAGGTCAGGGAAATAATGAATATACATTAATTGACTTCACAATGGCAAGGTCAGGAAAATAATGTGGCGACATTGATTTCATAATGTTATAAGACAGGTTGGGAACAGAATTGCATTGAATTCACTGTGCCATAGAAAGCTGCACTGAGATTTAAAGAATTCTAAGGAGAGGGAGTGAGGAGACTAAAAAGCGGGGTGCTCGGCAATTAGTGGTAGGCCAGCCCACTTCTGACCACAGGGTTGCTAACTGGCTGCCTCAGTGATAAACATCTGGGTCAGGTGATACTGACCGTTTTCAGTTATCTAACTCCTCTTTCACTTTTAAAGCAGTAATATAGAAATGCAAACACTTGGTTTTGTGTAGATACGTTGTTCCCGACACATCTCAGAATATCAGGCATGAGACTTGAGTGAGAACTCACTGTGTGATCCACGTCGGATGAAATGTTATCCCCGAAACAAATCTGTTCTTATCTCCGGGACTCCGGAACAATTCCGGAACAATTCCGCCGAATGTCACGCAGAATGTCACACACTAATGTGGGTCATTATCACTTGTATAACGGGCCGTTAATGTCAGTCAAGGTCACAAGGTCAACCTCAAGGTGATAAGCTAAAGTAACTTCAGCAGTTGCAGGAAATTTGACAAGGAAAGTAAACCAATTTTACTATTTTTAAAGCCTGATTTTGAATAAGAATCTAAGTTTTCTTCCGAAAAGTATGAAAAAAAAGTCGGAAACATTTTGTCAATGTGAACCGATCACATCCAAATCAGCGAGACATTGGCAGATTTTGTAAACTTTTTGAGGCATTTACGTGTTCCTTTACTTTAAAATGAAAATTATCCAATGAAATAAGTTAAAATTAATTAAATTCATGTTTGTTTACTTCGAACAGAAAATTATTCAATGAAATAAGTTAACCTCCTATCAAACATTATTAGAACAGAAACAATTTATAAGATATGAAATGTCAAATATAGGGTTCACTGGGGCTAGGGGTACAATCTATTAATGTCACAACCTCAAAATTATAAAACATCGCAACTTGATACCATGACATACTTGATAAGTGAAAATAGAACCGAGCAATTATCAACTCGTCACAGTAAGGATGCCAACAAGAAATTCACGTTTCATGATATCTACATCTACATCTATAAGTTTACTTGGCAAAGCCAATTGGCATCCTGCCGATGATGTATTTGTTTCTGAATGCAAATATATGCCTGACTTTGGAGGTGACAAATTGGAGATGGGAACTGTCATGGGGCATTAAATTTTATATTTGCTTTATCTTTATAAAAATTTATCTTTATCTTTATAAAAAAATTTTTTATCTTTATATTAATATAAAATGTAAAAGACCATTATTGCAGGAAAATAGTTGTTGGTTGTAAATGCATTCACACATATTATTATTAATGGGAAAATCATTTGTGATAGTTGAGTCAACCAGTCAAAGTACTGAAAACATGGTGGCACTAAGTTGGTCGAATATCGCAACAAAACTTCTTAAAGGGGTCAAAAACTTTTTCCTCTGACGAATCTGTAAGTCAAATCCTATGGAATAATTCTTCAAAGAAAAAACTATTATAAATACTTCATAATTTGCCTGAGAAATTCAAAGTGAAATGGAGAAGAGAACATGAACTGTTATATAAGAATGTCTTGTCCGCTATCTTTGAGAGTGAATCTATCCATCAAATCTTATGGAATAATTCTTCAAAGTAAACCTATTATGAACCCCTCATGATAATGTAAGAAGAAATTTAAAATGGCTGATGCATGGATAAGCAAGTTTGATGTGAGAATGTCATGTATGCGGTGTGTGAGAAAATATAATTGTCCCCGGTCATTTATCAGCTGATAAGAGTTATCAGCCGATAGCAATTATCAGCTGATTGGTCGGGTACGTAGGGGGGGGGGGGGGTCGTTGGTCGGGGGGGGGGGGGGGGGGGGGGGGGGGGGTTACGCCAGAAGGGGTACACTAGCCACCTGCAGGCTCCCCTAAGTCACCCCAAGATAAACAATTGATTCACCAATGATTTATCACATTCTACTCTGCCAAAATAACTTGTCAAACTGCTTCAGTTCAGTAATGATAAATGTACAATTAAAGGTCAAAGTCAAGGTCAAATCTGGGATGATTGATTGACCTTCACTCTTCCAATTTTATGAATGAAGTTCTCATCGGATGTGGTGAATGATATATTGGAAGTATATTACAACAAAGAAATAGTTAATTAATGTTTCTGCAATTTTCTCTATGACATTCTTAATCAAAAAGAAACCACGATTATAGATTTAAGATGAGCCTTATGTATCAAAGATATATTTCTTAACAAAAAAAAACAAAAAAATAACATATTAAAGATTTAATATTTTCAAATTTTTAATTATTTGAAGAAGAAATAGTCAAATAACTAGGTAACCTTAAGATTACGAGACAGACCAGAATGGAAATGCTAGCACCCCGTCTTTGGCATTTTGAAGAAGATATATAATTGTTTTCTAGCTAAAATATTGTTAATTTTGTCATTCATTCTGATTCTATTGATAAGATTGTAGAAATACTTTCTATTTTATTTCACACACCCATGTGGCAAAGAATCTTGGATCAAGTCCAAAAATAATTTGTATGTTGTAATTGATTTCCCAATATGTTGCAACAAGGGAGAGCTCATTTATTTTCAAAACAAAGGGGGTTTTCATTTTTTTTCATGGGTAACAGGCAAGTTTTCATTTTTTTCATGGTTTTCAAGTTTTCATTTTTGTCATGGGTAACAGGTAACAGAACTCTTTTTACTTCATCAAAGAGATCAGACATGTTATTTCCATGATTTTTTTAATTGGCTTATAAATCAATCAATGATTTGAACAAATAATCATTAAAAAAAAATCAAAATAAATCACATTAAACGCATTTTTTAGATTTAAGATTTTATCTCTGCCCTTCCTGTGTATAAAGAATGGTCTGTCCTTCCCACCAGGTTCAACCCATAGATATCTAGTGTCACTTGACAAAACATACAAATAAACACTGAAGATTCGCAAATATTATCTCTCTCCCTGTCTTATTTGTTAATCACATCAAAGTGGCAAACTTTACTCGGACTTTGAGTACATCTTGCCATGATAATGAACATATTTTGAAAATTGCAATTTATTTTCCTTTATTGTTTTGAGAAGGAGTCTGTATCAAATATTGGATCATGTCAAAAACTCCACAAAATCTTTTTTTTTTTCACTGTTACAGTGAAGTTGTTGTTCCGATGTATAGAAATACAGTCGGACAGTAAAAACATTATCTGATACCAACTTTAATATGCCATATACTGTCTAATATCTGATACCAACTTTAACATGTCATATACTGTCTAATATCTGATACCAACTTTAACATGTCATATACTGTCTAATATCTGATACCAACTTTAACATGTCATATACTGTCTAATATCTGATACCAACTTTAACATGCCATATACTGTCTAATATCTGATACCAACTTTAACATGTCATATACTGTCTAATATCTAATACCAACTTTAACATGTCATATACTGTCTAATATCTAATACTAACTTTAACATGTCATATACTGTCTAATATCTGATACTAACTTTAGCATGTCATATACTATTAGACAGTATATGACATGCTAAAGTTGGTATTAGATATTAGACAGTATACAACATGTTAAAGTTGGTATTAAATATTAGACAGTATATGACATGTTAAAGTCGGTATCAGATATACTGTCAAATATCTGATACTAATTTTAAAATGTCATGTGGTTGTAATTTTCAATTAGAATCACTGTACTGTCTCATCAAAGCACATTGTATGTATCAAATGTGGTTGTAATTTTCAATTAATTGTAATTTATCTTTCTGACCTTGAAAAACAGAATAAAGTTTTACAAAGGTGATGTTTGTTTTGATACTGACAACCCCTTGGTGATCCAACACTAACTCTTGAAATAATTTGACATTTTGACAAACACAGAGTCGGGGGATGTCGAAGTTTCTGTGTATCAAGTTGTAGGTTGAGACAGGGTACTGACTTCCACGGGTCCCACATCAAATGCTACCAGAGTTGTGACAGTTTGCAGCACACAATATCAGAGAGGGGACCAGTCAAAACCATTGAGATAGGAAACCGATAAAGTTGAATTATAACATCTATATATCTATAATTACATTTAAAAACAGACTTATATTGGTCATAATATCAATCCAGAAAAGGTATACTCATAGCACTCTTTTAGATAATGTTTCTTTAATGAATGTTTTCACATTATGGTTCACATTTTTTCACATTTCTTGATTTCATAATCTCGGCCATACCATATATTTCAATTGTTCTCTCCATTCTTATTTTGATTTCAGAATAATAAATTATATTTATCATTAGTTCTCAGATCTTTTGGAATTCTCTCCTCACTGATAAAATTCAGTTACCCTCACTGATAAAATCCAGTTGCCCTCACTGATAAAATTCAGTTGCCCTCACTGATAAAATTCAGTTGCCCTCACTGATAACATTCAGTTGCCCTCACTGATAAAATTCAGTTGCCCTCACTGATAAAATTCAGTTGCCCCTACTTGCCAAGGGAGGTCAATAACACCTTCCGGCAATTGGTCAAACCCTGCCAGTAAGCTAACCCCAGGGTTCTCCATTAATTAGATACTGGTTACAAATTCTTAATTTCTTCCTGGAGAATGTCAGACAGAAACCGAATTCCTATAAATGACATTTTTTTTCCCAAAAGTAAATATACCTGACTTCAGAGGTCAATCACAAGTAAGGAACAGTTTCAGTTGTTTAAAAATTTCAATACAGCAGAATGGCGAAAGCATTTCCACCTTTTGTATAAGATTGAGAGTCATTTTTGATACCTGTAGCCAAGCTATGAAAGCACCAAAATCAAGATGGCCGAAATTTGGTCAAATATTGCATTAAAATCTCTCAAGGGCATACATCTACATCTATAAGTTTACTCGGCAAAACCAGTAGGCATCCCACAGAGAGTGCAAGATTGCACTATGGGGTGCAGCTGGTACACACCAGCTGCTTGTCGCCAACCTCTATACTCTGGCAAGGGAGTTCCTGAAGGATGCCGAGCTACCTGGTTCCAATGTAGTTAAATGATGAAATGCATAAAACGCATTAGTTCACGGTGGACATGGTGAAGACATAATCTGTGTTGTCAGCCATTTTCTTTTCATCAAAACAATTCCTGATTTCCGATGGATTTTTTTTATAGACAAGTATCCATTTGTTCACGTCCTCTCAATTTTAAGTGTTTTTTAAATCTTTGTATCAAAAATGATACCAATGTCTCTAACTCAAACACCAATGTCTCTAACTCAAACACCAATGTCTCTATCTCAAACACCAATGTCTCTAACTCAAACACCAATGTCTCTAACTCAAACACCAATGTCTCTAACTCAAACACCAATGTCTCTAACTCAAACACCAATGTCTCTAACTCAAACACCAATGTCTCTAACTCCAACACCAATGTCTCTAACTCCAACACCAATGTCTCTAACTCAAACATCAATGTCTCTAACTCAAACACCAATGTCTCTGACTCAAACATCAATGTCTCTAACTCAAACACCAATGTCTCTGACTCAAACACCAATGTCTCTAACTCAAACACCAATGTCTCTAACTCAAACACCAATGTCTCTGACTCAAACACCAATGTCTCTAACTCAAACACCAATGTCTCTAACTCAAACACCAATGTCTCTAACTCAAACACCAATGTCTCTAACTCAAACACCAATGTCTCTAACTCAAACACCAATGTCTCTAACTCAAACACCAATGTCTCTAACTCAAACACCAATGTCTCTAACTCAAACACCAATGTCTCTAACTCAAATACCAATGTCTCTAACTCAAACACCAATGTCTCTAACTCAAATACCAATGTCTCTAACTCAAACACCAATGTCTCTAACTCAAACACCAATGTCTCTAACTCAAACACCAATGTCTCTAACTCAAACACCAATGTCTCTAACTCCAACACCAATGTCTCTAACTCCAACACCAATGTCTCTAACTCAAACATCAATGTCTCTAACTCAAACACCAATGTCTCTGACTCAAACATCAATGTCTCTAACTCAAACACCAATGTCTCTGACTCAAACACCAATGTCTCTAACTCAAACACCAATGTCTCTAACTCAAACACCAATGTCTCTGACTCAAACACCAATGTCTCTAACTCAAACACCAATGTCTCTAACTCAAACACCAATGTCTCTAACTCAAACACCAATGTCTCTAACTCAAACACCAATGTCTCTAACTCAAACACCAATGTCTCTAACTCAAATACCAATGTCTCTAACTCAAACACCAATGTCTCTAACTCAAATACCAATGTCTCTAACTCAAACACCAATGTCTCTAACTCAAACACCAATGTCTCTAACTCAAATACCAATGTCTCTAACTCAAACACCAATCTCTCTAACTCAAACACCAATGTCTCTAACTCAAACACCAATGTCTCTAACTCAAACACCAATGTCTCTAACTCAAACACCAATGTCTCTAACTCAAATACCAATGTCTCTAACTCAAACACCATAACCTTTCAAACTCTGATTCATCTGTTTCAACATTGGAAAACAGACATTTTTTTAAAGCTACTTTTCACTACATACATTTTAATTTCATTACATTGGCCAAAAAGGCATAACAATTACAGACAAATTGTAACCTAAAAGTGCCTTGATACTCATATATATTGTTTCTACTATTTTCACACGGCTAAGACATCAGATCTTAGTTATATATCCATAATATGGACATTTGGCGAGCAATATTTTGGCCGGGATTCCATTTATGAAGATATTATATTGGGCCAACATCCTAGTTGATAACGAAACAAAAATGTTTCTGAGAACCACAATAATCCATAGATTCTTAACCCTTGACAGTTTTTTTTGTCTCTTGCCAATTTTCATCCATTCTGATCAATTTCTCACATCAAATAATGAGACGGTATAAGATATAAAGACAGATTATGAGATAATCTGTAGATAATATAAGCATCTGAGAGAGTTCACGTTTATCCGCCACTGGCTATCTTTCTGTTTGCCCAGGAGATTATTACCAGAATGCATGCATAAACACCCAGAATTGGCTCAGTAAATTCTCTCCACTACATATATCTATCTATATATATATATATATATATATATATATATATATATATATAGATAGATAGATAGATAGATATATATATATATATATATATATATATATATATATATATATATATATATATATATATATATATATATATATATATATACATATATTTTTGTTGTTGTCAATATATATATATATATATATATATATATATATATATATATATATATATATATATATATATATATATATATATATATATATATATATATTATGTATGTAGTGTCATTGTATGTAGTGTCGTTCGACTTGTGGCCTTTTCTTTTACACTAAACTATTTGTATCCCAAAATGACCCTGTTGTCAATTAACATTTTTTGTTAGTTATTATTCTGAAAAAGCCATTTATGTGATGTTGAAATGTAGACACCATTGTTACTATGGACACTTTTTGTAATCGTCTGTTAGCTGCTCTCTGATTGGTCAAAATGATTGCTATTGTTTCCCACCATTGTCTCGACTGTCATGATTGGTCCCAAAATCGGATGTTCGTACGGACATCATAGGATTATTAGCAAGATAAATATTTACACGAGTAAATATTTCGAAGCTGATACATTTTTTTAGAAATCTTTTTTTCATATCCCAAATACATATATCTTTGTTGTCAAAATACATTTCCACATTTAATTTATATAAAGATATATCTCTATTACATACAACATTTTTTATAGGGATGAACACTGTTATCTCTTCTCTTATCATCCCTCATTGTCTCATATAATTATCTAATTGTCCTTTTGGGGCTTGCAATTAAGAACTTGCCCATATGCCCTGGTGTTTTAGTCATCTTGTTTTTCGAGCCATGCATATATGAATATCTCTAAACCTATGCAAGTAAGGGCAACAAGATATTTAGACTCACTTGCCCCATTTGCCGATACAAAATTAATAAATTTTTCAGTAAAATCATAGAGAAAGTATAAGTATTTTTTCTCTATGGTTAAAATATAAGAAACAAGCTTTCAGTAGAGGCATTCATTAATAATTAATGAAGGGCAAGTGAAATAGCGCTCAGGGCAAGTGGTTTTAGCAATGTTACTTGTCCCTGACAAGCTCCAAACAACTTTAAATGTTGAGCCCCGCTTTTTAATTATATACTTTGAAAATGATGAAAGTGCATGTGTTCTGAGCGTCGCCGTGACTGACACCCGATCTCGGAACACACCACGGCAACCACCATAACGATTATGTAATATAATGATAGACACCTTGAGTTCAGATTGCAACCTGTTTTAAATGGGAAACTAGCTTCATTAAAGGCAGATACATTCCAATCAGATTCGCCTCAGCTGAGAAATACCCGGTGAAACTGTACACGCTATTACCACGGTACTGTTATATATACATCGCTTGAGTGAGTTTCATAATCGTCTTCACTAGCCCCAACTTTCAGCCTGGAAAAGTAAATAAACTTCTTATAGAGTTCCACCCCGTGTTCTGAGAACATGACTTTTTGGGGGTCACTTCAGAGTTGGGAACGTTAATAAATATTCGCTTTGATAAAAAGTTTTATCCAAAATGTCTTGTGGTACATGATACTGTATGTGACCGGGCGAGCACTTTGAGAACACTTGATTCTATCCGCGCCATCACTGAGAATCGTCTTCATCTTCGGTACTGATGCTGAGAGAAACTTTCACACTTTTGCCTCTCAGCTGTCTGCAAGTTTCACAAGAATTAAATGAAAAAAGAGCACATAGACTTACTTGTAGCAGTAGCACTATCCCCGCTTGTGGATATTCGCAAAGAAAGTAACAGCACTGCCAAAATCACAAAAAGTCTCTCCATGTTTTGATATTTGGTTAGGGCCACCACATTTCTGGTGTAAATCAGTTCTAAGTTTTGTGAACTAAGGTCACGCCGCCACTCGGCTGATAAAGTGGAAATTATGATCAACGGCGCGACGCGACGCGACGCGACGTGCAACTTCTTGCATCTGCGCGCCCCGTGGCAAAATCTCAACTCAAACGTTACTTATAAGACGCAGTGATTTAACATTTACGATGTCATCATTTCAACGATGTGTTGATGAATATACTAGTTTCTAGTCCTTAGTTAACAGATCCCAGTTAATCTTTTCCTGGTGAAAGATTTTTATTTTAGTTTTAATCCAAAAAATGACACAAACCACAGATTTGTTTTCTTGGTGATATTAGATATAACAGGTACTGGCACAATACTGACAGCAGTCTGCATGGAGGTAATACTGACAGGTACTAACATAATACTGACAGGTACTAACATGATACTGGTAACAGGCTGCATGGAGGTAATACTGACAGGTACTAACATAATACTGACAGGTACTAACATGATACTGGTAACAGGCTGCATGGAGGTAATACTGACAGGTACTAACATAATACTGACAGGTACTAACATGATACTGGTAACAGGCTGCATGGAGGTAATACTGACAGGTACTAACATGATACTGACAACAGGCTGCATGGAGATAATACTGACAGGTACTGACATGATACTGACAACTCTGCATGGAGGTAATACTGACAGGTACTGACATAATACTGACAGGTACTAACATGATACTGGTAACAGGCTGCATGGAGGTAATACTGACAGGTACTAACATAATACTGACAGGTACTAACATGATACTGGTAACAGGCTGCATGGAGGTAATACTGACAGGTACTAACATAATACTGACAGGTACTAACATGATACTGGTAACAGGCTGCATGGAGGTAATACTGACAGGTACTAACATAATACTGACAGGTACTAACATGATACTGGTAACAGGCTGCATGGAGGTAATACTGACAGGTACTAACATGATACTGACAGGTACTAACATGATACTGGTAACAGGCTGCATGGAGGTAATACTGACAGGTACTAAAGTCAGGAGACCTAAGCCATGGTGGTGTAAGGAGCTGGATGAACTATGGAGAAAAGTGTGTGACGATGAAAAGAGATACCTTGACTATAGAGGAGACAGAGCAGGCAAATACAGGCATAGACAGAATTACAAAGACAGTCAAAATGAATTTGATAAGACATACAGAAGAATTAAAAGGAAATTTAAAAGGAATGAAGCAGCACAGCTGAAAGCTTTTAATACTAGTGACCCTCGCAAATTTTGGGATGCAATGAAAAATATTGGTCCAAAGGTTCAAAAAGAGACAATTCCAGATGAAGTCATATTAGGAGATGGAACAGTTAGTAGTGACCCAGTAATTGTGATGGAAGAGTGGAAGATGGCCTTTCAGGGCTTATTCCAATACCAGAATGTGATGGATGTATCAGAATTTGATGATGAACTTTATGAGGTGATTAAACAAAAGAAATTTGAAATGGAAAATGGATATAAGCAGTCACCAAATAGTTACAGGTATGATCTATTAGGAGATATTATAAATGATCCTATCAGAAAAGAAGAAGTGGAATTACTTGTGAAAAGAGCAAAAGCAGGGAAAGCAGCAGGAATAGACAAGCTGCCAAATGAGGTCTTTAAGGATATCCAGTCAATAGAAATTTTAACAAGACTGTTTAATCTATGTTATACAAGTGGGCTTACACCAACACTGTGGAATAAAGCATTGATAAAGCCAATTCCTAAAAGTGCAAGCAATGATAGGAGAAATCCTAGACTCTACAGAGGAATAAGCCTGATTTCATGTATTGGAAAGTTATACAGTGGAGTGATAAACCAGAGACTAGTTCAGTTTATGGAGATGAATGGCTTGCCAGTAGATGAGCAAAATGGATTTCGGGAATCTCGCTCATGCACAGACCATATATATGGCTTAACAAGCATAATTAGAAACAGAAAATCTCAGGGACTGCCAACATTTACCTGCTTCATTGACATGGCAAAAGCCTTCGACTCGGTGGACAGGACTTGCCTTCTGTACAAAATGCAGTACCATGGGATAAAAGGGCATTTATATAATGCAGTGAAAGCAATGTATGCTAGGCCAAAATGTGCAGTGATTGTGAATGATAAACAGACAGAATGGTTTGTAAGTGAACTTGGAGTAAAACAAGGAGACCCTCTTTCACCAACCTTATTCAATCTTTACATGAATGATCTGGCAGTAGAACTCAAGGATTTAAACTTAGGAGTAGAATTTGGACAGGACATTGTGAGCATTCTTTTATATGCAGATGATATGGTATTAGTAGCAGAAAATGAAATTGCACTACAAGCTATGATGGATAAATGTGCAGAATGGTGTATGCAGTGGCGGTTACGTATGAATATTGGAAAGACTAAAATAGTACACTTTAGAAGAGCTTCAGTACAAAGAACAGATTTTACATTCAAATGTTTAGACCAAGAAGTAGAGGTGGTAAAGGAATATAAATACCTTGGAATAGTGTTAAATGAATCACTTGATTTTACAGACACATCCAAAATCCTGGCTGACTCTGCTGGGAGAGCCTTTTCGTGCCTATATTCAAAGATGAAAACATTATCGGTGTATGATTATGAGATTTATACAAAAATGTTCAACACCTGCATCACACCAATCATGGACTACTCATCTGGTGTATGGGGGTTCAAGGATTATTCACACACAAATGCAATACAAAATCGAGTCATAAGGTGCTACCTTGGTCTTCACCGGTTTGCCCCCTCAGTGGCGGTGAATGGCGATATGGGCTGGATCCCAGCTGTGATCAGAAGAAAGGTAGAAATGGTGAGACTGTGGTGTAGATTTGTGAGGATGGATGACACCAGGTTAACCAAAAAGATATTCCTGCATGACTGGGAGCTTTGTAATAATGGAGTGAAAAACTGGTGTAATGAAGTAAAAAGTGTTTTTGAGGAGACAGATCAAATGAGACTATTTCAGACAAAGACCAAGGAGTTTGGATTGGCCCATGTGCTTGCCACCACAAAGGAAAGATTAATGAATTGTTATAAACAGAAATGGAAAAGAGACCTGGATAGATTTCCAAAACTCAGGACATATAAATTATTTAAAGAGGAATATGAAGCAGAGCCTTATGTAAGGAAAATTATGTCAAAATCCCAAAGATCCTACCTAGCACAAATTCGTTGTGGAATACTACCCATAAGAATAGAAACCGGGCGCTACACCACGCCCAAAACTTTAGAACATGAACGAGTCTGCACAGTGTGTGACTCAGGAGACACAGAAAATGAATTTCATTTTGTGATGAGATGCAGTGCATATGATGTAAATAGACAAAGGTTATTCCTATCAGCAGTTCAATATATTGATGGTTTCCATGATATGTCAGATGTGGACCAATTTATAATTTTGTTTAAACATGAAAAAATGAGTAAAAATTGTGCCAAATTCATTCAGGAAGCATACAATTTAAGAACTGAGCTTTTGTTTCACAACAACACATGAGACATTTTAGTTAAGCAATTAATATTTATAAATGAGTGACATGTAAGCCTGATCAGGCTGGAGGTATTGTGTACCTATGTCAATAAAAATGTTTTGAATCTTGAATCTTGAATCTTGGTACTAACATAATACTGACAGGTACTAACATGATACTGGTAACAGGCTGCATGGAGGTAATACTGACAGGTACTAACATAATACTGACAGGTACTAACATGATACTGGTAACAGGCTGCATGGAGGTAATACTGACAGGTACTAACATGATACTGACAACAGGCTGCATGGAGATAATACTGACAGGTACTGACATGATACTGACAACTCTGCATGGAGGTAATACTGACAAGTACTAACATGATACTGACAGGTACTAACATGATACTGACAAGTACTAACATGATACTGACAGGTACTAACATGATACTGACAGGTACTGACATGATACTGACAACAGTCTATAGGGCGGAGTGTAGGAATCTATATATAGCTGACATTATTAATATAATATGTGAAGTGGTTGAACGTAATACCGTATGCCTCCCACTGCCTTTTAACTTCTCTTGTAATATATGTCCCAGCTTTTTCACAAAATATTTTTGACCTGAGAGCAATAATAAAGTTATATTGTTCTCAGTTTTGTCAAAGATGTTCACACCTTAAATATCTTCATCACAACATTTAATTCTCACAAAATTGTTAAATAACAAAAAGAGTTTTGCATGATGAAATTACCGATTATTAAAGTATTCTAGTTTAATATGAAGTTGGCTAATCAAACGTCCTACTTTTCATGTGTTGAATATTATTTAAGTCGGCTACAATGACATCGGTCTTCTTTGACCTTGATGGGTATTTTCTTAATTTTTAACCTAAAAAATAACAAGATATATATGGACATTCAGTGTAGGTCTCACAAACAACTTTTAATCTTGACCCTTAAATCTTGGTAATTCCTCGGACAGATAATGGCGTCACGTCAATGATCACAATGTAATGTAACGCGGCTCTCTCTTCCAGCATCCAGCGGGAGTCTGTGGCCCGGGGCTGGCACCGCCCCTCCCGGGAACATGGATAAGCAATCACATTTGCCTTCAAGGTTCCAGCTCCACGCTCTTCGCCTGTGATCAACCAAGCAAAGAGATGCGTCTCAAATTTATTTGCATATTTCCACAACATTACAAGAGAGATGATTCAAGTATAAATTATGACATGATATTTTGTGCTTTAAAAGTTTTGGAGAAAGGGATGAATCGTACGTTCCACACACCCCCCCCCTTCCAGCGCCCCCCTTCCAGCGCCCCCCCCCCATCGGAGTGTCTTATCTCTTTCTCGGACTGGACCCTACTCACTGGATACAACGGTTCTTCCAAAATAAGCACGTCTAGAAGCATGGGCGTTTTCAAATTCCAGAGTATACGTTTTATGGAGAAAGAACTTTCTTTGTCAGATGTGAATCTTGTGATGTCACCTTGATGACCAGCGAGTCGTATACTAATGTATCTTATTCCTTCTGCATAAATATATATATATATATATATATATATATATATATATATATATATATATATATCTAGTTATATATATTTATATCTAGTTATTTTTTAGGTTAATATATATATTATACAAATATGGACCTGGGTGGAGTGCAATATGACTTTTTATGGACCTTCGGAAAGTTATATTGCACGAGGCGCAGCGAGTGCAATATAACTTTCCGAAGGTCCATAAAAAGTCATATTGCACGACACCCAGGTCCATATTTGTTTTATTCTATGATCACTGCGTTAGTTACTGCCATTGTTGGTTTAATTCTAAAAGTGAGAACTGAAAAGGACGAGTTTGTCTGTATGGTGACGTCATGGAATTCCCCATCAGTGCAGTGGAAAGTATATTGACGTGCAATATAATGCATCTGGTCAATACAACAATTTAGAGAAGCTCACGTGACCAGGAATTGACCAATCACAGCACAGAATACACAGTGATCATAGAATAAATATATATATATATATATATATATATATATATCACCTTGTACCATCTTCATTTACATTTATAATATCTTCGTTAGTAAATTTACTGTTAATTTACAGCTAAAATAGCTGACAGCACAGTTACCAATATCACACTGTAAATAGTTGTAACAGTAAATTTGCTGTTAATTTACAGCAAAAGTTGCCGATAGAACAGTTACCAGTATCACACTGTAACTAGTTGTAACAGTAAATTTACTATTAATTTACAGCTAAAATAGCTGACAGCACAGTTACCAATATCACACTGTAAATAGTTGTAACAGTAAATTTGCTGTTAATTTACAGCAAAAGTTGCCGATAGCACAGTTACCAGTATCACACTGTAACTAGTTGTAACAGTAAAATTGCTGTTAATTTACAGCAAAGCATCTGACAGCACTGTTTATCAAATTTTTTGTTGATTAACATCATGTTATACTTTTTGGTGTATACATACAGTAACCTTTGCTGTAAAATATTAGATGGTAGTTTGCTTCAGGTGACATTGATTACCGATGGGACATTTGATATGTGTTTGACATTCTGACACCAAATCTCCTTTAACATTTCATGAGATATCTCTTGAAGGATCTCTTTCAAAACTTTTGCAAAAGATGGAAGTTTAAAACGAGTTGGATTCGTCTAAATTATGAGTTCCTTTTGTATGAAAAAAATAATATGCAGTGTGAAGCATTTGCCTCAGAAAAAAGGGACTATATTTTTGAAAGCTTATATCTTTTTATTCTATTTTGAATGTTTGTCTATGTAATGATGGATTAAATAACGGCAAAATAATCTGTTATTTAGGTGCAGTAGAAATTACTGTAAAATATAGTAAAAGTTTCTGTATTTCTACAATTACTTCTGACAGTGCACCCAATATAATAAAACCTCTCTAATATTGTTCTGGAGCTTACAAATATAAATCAAACGTACAGCTGAGTTGAATAAAAATAAAATCGGATACAGCATTACTCATTTTCGTATAATATCTGACGATTGTGTACCAGTGATTAATTCAATGCTATGAAGCTCTGGAGGTATCATTCGTGCTTCGTACTTCGCCCCTAACTTCGCCCTTCTACTTCGCTATTTTCGCCCTTCTACTTCACTATCTTCGTCTTTTGCCTTCGTTTTCTTCGCCCTTCGCCTTCGCTATCTTCGCCTTTCTTATCTTTGCACTTCGTATTGCATTGCCAAGTAGCCAATCAGTGAGCAGCTTACTATGAAGCTCTGGAGGTATCATTCGTGCTTCGTACATCGCCTCTAACTTAGCCCTTCTACTTCGCTATCTTCGCCCTTCTACTTCGCTACCTTCGCCTTTCTTATCTTCGCACTTCATATTCAAGTAGCCAATCAGTGAGCAGCTTACTGTTATGAAGCTCTGGAGGTATCATTCGTGCTTCGTACTTCGCCCCTAACTTCGCCCTTCTACTTCGCTATTTTCGCCCTTCTACATCGCTATCTTCACCCTTTGCCTTCGTTATCTTCGCCCTTCGCCTTCGCTATCTTCCCCTTTCTTATCTTCGCACTTCATATTGCATTGTCAAGTAGCCAATCAGTGAGCTATGAAGCTCTGGAGGTATCATTTGTGCCTCACACTTCGCTTTTCAAGCTTCGCTATATTCGTACTTCTACTTCGCCATATTCGCATTTCTACTTCGCTGTATTCGCATTTCCACTTTGCTTTATCGCCCTTCTACTTCGCTATTTTCGCATTTCTACTTTGTTATTTTCGGCCTTCGTCTTCTAATCTTCTCCCTTCGCCTTTAGCAAACTTTATATACTACAGTAAGCTGCTCGCTGATTGGCTACTTGAATATGAAGTGCGAAGATAAGAAAGGCGAAGGTAGCGAAGTAGAAGGGCGAAAATAGCGAAGTAGAAGGGCTAAGTTAGAGGAGATGTACGAAGCACGAATGATACCTCCAGAGCTTCATAGTGAGCAGCTTACTGTAGTATATAAAGTTTGCTAAAGGCGAAAGGAGAAGATTAGAAGACGAAGGCCGAAAATAACAAAGTAGAAATGCGAAAATAGCAAAGTAGAAGGGCGAAAAAGCAAAATGGAAATGCGAATACAGTGAAGTAGAAATGCGAATATGGCGAAGTAGAAGTGCAAATATAGCGAAGTAGAAGTGCAAATATAGCGAAGGTGAAAAGCAAAGTGCGAGGCACGAATGATACCTCCAGAGCTTCATAGCTTACTGTAGAATATAAAGTTTGCTAAAGGCGAAGGGAGAAGATTAGAAGACGAAGGCTGAAAATAACAGTAGAAATGCGAAAATAGTGAAGTAGAAGGGCGAAAAAGCAAAGTAGAAATGCGAATACAGCGAAGTAGAAATGCGAATATGGCGCAGTAGAAGTACGAATATAGTGAAACTTAAAAAGCGAAGTGCGCGGCACGAATGATACCTCCAGAGCTTCATATAGAGCTCCAGTGGAGTTGATAGTCGGCAGCTGCAAAAACTGAGTCAAACCTGTTTAAACGACCAAATTGAACCTGTTCCAGTTGCCGTTTATACAGGTTGGACTATTTATTTTTTCTTTATTTAATGTCATTTGAACAATAATAAAGCTTTTTTGTGATATTTTAGATATGATCAAACATAAAATATGATTTACCACTGAAAGATTTGAGTATTTAAAAAATCTCATGCAAACGGCTTTGGGCATAAAACCCTCCAGATCACCTATCTGGGCTTTGCCGATTGGTGATTGGAGAACACTAAGAATTTCATAACATTGTGAGACATGACACGTTTTTTCCATAAAAGAATATACCTGACTCAAGGAAAATATTTTACTGTATTATGGGCAGCCTAAGAATGTACTACCACATTGTTAGCAGAGAGAGAAATGTAAGGTCCTGGGAAATGTTCCAAAAACCTTTTTGCTGTGTGGGATACATCTACAAATAATTCATGATTGAATGTGGACCTTTTTTGGCAATTTTTTCAAAATAAAATATTGCCGGTGACCTTATGAAATGACCTTTAAATGATGTTAGAAATACAGCAAGCCAACCTAGATATATAGTGAGAATGATGATACTTCAGGTGAGATAGAAGCCTGTCACTGAGTCTTACTCTTTTCGAAGAGTGATGGGATCTTTATTTTGCATAATCAGATAGACATGATAACTCAAACCACGACTTTAATGATAATTATCAACAATATGAATAGGAATGAGAAAGTCATTAATTAATTCAAACAGAGCATCCGCTGAACCAATCGGCTTGATCTTGAGCTCATTTTAAAGAAAAAGATGAAGTATTAGGAAAGGTGGAAGGGACACAGCATACATTCCTTTTATTATTAGTCAAAATAGCCAAACACTGGTATTTCAAGAAGAACAGAGGGAGGAGTTTTATCAAAGTTAATAGCATAGTTTCTAGTGTTCTCCAATCACCCATCGGCAAAGCCCAGATAGGTGATCTGGAGAGGTCTGAGATTTTTGCTTTTTGGTCATAATCTCGTTCAGATGTGATTTTTCAAACACCCAACTGTTTAAGTGATAATTCATATTTTATGTATGATTATGTCTAAAATCTCACAAAAAAGCTTGATTATTTTTTGGAAAACATTAAATAAAGAAAATATAAATACTTGATAATAATCGCCAAACTCCACCAGAGGGCGACATGGTGAACCTATCACCTCTGTACAAGGTGCCTTTTGGTGTTGGTTCATCACATCCACCAATTTTCATGTAACTGTCTGTCTTACTTATTTTTTTTCTTAAATTGTACTCAGATTGGTATATTATGATATATTTCACCCTTAATACAAAAGTTTGTGCATATAGAAACAACTATTAAGAGAAATAAAACTTGGAACTACTTTCTCAACCAGAGGAGCCATTTCCTGGGGTAGTGATAAGGCGGAACCACAACAAAGATGGCCGCTTTGTTTACAATTTGAATTCTTTTAATCTTTTATACTTTGGGTTAATATAACCAACCAAAAATGTTCAAATATTAACAAATGAATTCTAATACATCTCAAGGCAATTTCATATTTGATATTAAAAGATGTTGATATGTCAATCACATTTACAACACACTGACAGTTCTTGAGCACATGGCCAGTAAAAGTAGACCGGATGAATACTAATTTGGGTTGGCCAGAGGTAATAGTTTTTATACCTCAGTGATGCGCGTATTGATGCGATTTCGAATGAATACGAGCATGCCGATTATTTGTAATTTATTGATTAGTTGGAACTATTTTTGCGTCGGCCATCTTTAGACTGGTCCCCCATCGAGTGTCAAGAACATCGTGTATATACACAGATGGCGGCAACCAGTCTATGGCTGTACGCGCCATTTTCGGGTCACGTGACGGGGTCAAATGAGGTGTGCTTTGTTTACAAATGTTTTTAACGATAAATATCTTGTTTCATGTATCATTTTTTTAAAATACAGTAGTTGTCTGAGGTATAAAAACAAAACATGCCTCGTCGGGTCAGCTGTGTGAGCGGATTCAGTTCGTTGGTGATGGCGGAAGGATACCCTTCGCCTTCGGCTCAGGGTATCCTTCCGCAATCACCAACTCACTGAATCCGCTCACCCAGCTTCCCGACTCGGTATGTTTTGTTATAGCGTGTGCCTCTGGTGGACAGTGTGAATAATCGCCAGCTGCAAAAATTGAATCAAACCCGTTTTAACGGCAGTTGAAACGGGTTCAATCTTGACGTTTAAACGGGTTTATCAAAGTTTTTGCAGTTGGGCGAGTTTTTACTTCACTAGATCTCAATCAACTCCACCAAACTTTTCTTTGGTTGGAGTTGGTAGAGACCATGGACGTTCGACAAACCCCTCCAGATCACCTATCTGGGCTTTGCCGATGGGTGATTGGAGAACACTACATAGTTTCCAAAGGATCATATTAACATAATTTATGATGTTACCATGACGCCACTATGATGACACGTTCTTGTTTGATGTCACTATGACAACACTTTCTTGTCTGACGTCACTATGATTACACTTTCTTGTGTGACGTCACCATGTTAATCTTGCTCGCAACATTAATACAGTTTTAGAGCATGGAAAATCATGTCTACTCCAATTTATTGACGAGACTGTGGTCATTTGTATATACGATATTCAGTGGAAAAAAATGTGCATCTCGTAGTCTCGCAACGTCAAGAGGACTTCACTCCAGGTTAAATCATCTTTCTAATCAAATTATTGACGATATAATGCCCTGCATGATAGCCTCATGCAACTGGGTTTACCTTTTTAACAATGTGCATAGTAATAATAATAATACTAATAATAATAATACTAATAATAATAATACTAATAATAATAATACTAATAATAATAATATTAATAATACTAATAATAATAATACTAATAATAATAATAATAATAATAATAATATGAATAATAATATGAATAATATGAATAGGAATGAGAAAGTCATTAATTGATTCAAACAGAGCATCCGCTGCACCGATCGGCTTTATCTTGGGCTCATTGGAAAGAAAAAGATGAAATATTAAGAAAGATGGAGGGGACATAACATAAATTCCTTTTATTATTAGTCAAAAACTGGTATTTCAAGCTTACATAAAGGAAACACCAGTATTCTATAAGATCATATTAGCATAATTTATGATGTTACCATGACGTCACTATGTTTACAGTTCCATGCCTTATGTCACTATGACAACACTTTCCCGTCTGACGTCACTATGAAGACACTTTATGACGTCATCATGCTTATTTTACTTGCACTGTCAAGAGGACTTCACTCCAGGTTAAATCATCTTTATACACCAATTATTGACGAAACTGTGGTCATTTGTGTATACGATATTCAGTGGAATATTCATGTGCATCTCGTAGCTCAACTGGGTTTACCTTGCTCGCAACGTCAAGAGGAGCTCACTCCAGGTTAAATCATCTTTCTACTCTAATTATTGACAAAACTGTGGTCACTTGTATATATACAATATTCAGTGCATAGAAATGTGCATCTCTAAGCCACACGCAACTGTGTCTATCTTGCTTGCAACGTCAAGATGACTTCACTTCAGGTTGGGTTATCTTTCTACTCTAATTATTGACGAAACTGTGGTCATTTGTATATATGATATTCAGTGGAAAGAAATGTGCATCTCGTAGCCTCACGCAAAAGGGTCTATCTTGCTCACAACGCCAAGACGCCTTTCTAGTCACTGTTGACAAAAGTATGGTCCGTTGCATATAATATTCAATACAAAAACATGTGTATCTCGTAACCTCACATTACTGTGTTTTCCCTGCTTGCAACGTCAACACATCAACTTTGCAATAAGAGTGAAGTTTTTTTGACATTGAATATTGGACATTTGAGGGTGTTTTAAATATACCAAAATGTGTATTCCTTTGTAAACATCAAAGATAAAGCTAAATATAGTAATAATAAGGATATATACCCTAATTAAAACGGATGTATCCTTTTTACCCTGACAAACTTTCAGATATGTTTCTTTGTCAATATATGGTCACTATTTCACTTTGACAATATACATGTATGGTCATTATTTAACTATGATATTTCACATCATATTATTGTCGGTTCACTTGTAATAATAATAATAATAAAAATAATAATAATAATAAAATAATAATAATAATAATAATAATAATAATAATAATAATAATAATAATAATAATAATAATAATAATAATTTATTAACTAGTCATGAAGTACTGGTTTGCTTGGAAAACAAATTAGTAGCAGATATTCACCTTTCTCAACCCTGCATCATGACCAAAGTACAAAACATCTTTTGTAACTAATACCTTAGTTATCTACTTCAGTTACTCTCCATAGATGTCTCAGGTGTATCTATGAACGCTTATTTGTGCAAATTGGCCCTCACTTAAAGGGAGGAGCCTGTGAGGTACTGAGATTGAATCAATGACGTCAAAAGAGATCAAAGAGAAATATTTATGCATTGTCTATGCATGTAAGGAGTCCATTGATACTGAATGTCATCAAAATGTCATATCTAATCCAGAACCTTTGTGTAAGAAGAACAAAACTCGTGCTAGTCACGAGATGTTGTATACTATTAAGAACATAACAATCTGGTGTCAGGTAACAAAATGCCAAACTGAATATGAGAAGAATGTGGGATGAATGTGGGATGAATGTGGGATGAATGTAGGATGAATGTGGGATGAATGTAGGATGAATATAGGATAAATGTGGGACGAATGTGGGATGAATGGGGACGAATGTGGGATGAATATGGGACGAATGTGGGAGGCAACAAAATGACAAACCGAATTCGGAACCACGGTGTGAGACAAATGTGAAATGAATGTGGGATTAATGTGGGATGAATGGGGACGAATGTGGGATGAATATAGGACGAATATAGGATGAATGAGGGCTGAATATAGGATGAATTTGGGACGAATATAGGCCGAATGTGGGATGAATATAGGCCGAATGTGGGATGAATATAGGACGAATGTGGGATGAACATAAGACGAATGTGGGATGAATGTGGGTTGAATGTGGGATGAATGTGGGAGCCACAATGTGGGATGAATGTGGGAGCCACAGTGTGGGATGAATGTGCAGCAAATGTGGGATGAATGTAGGATGAATATGGGATGAATATGGGACAAATGTGACAGGCAACAAAATGCCAAACCGAATATGGACCCACAGTGTGAGACGAATGTGGGATGAATGTGGGATGAATATGGGATGAATGTGGGATGAATGTGGGATGAATGTGGGACGAATATGGGATGAATGTTGGACGAATGTGGGATGAACACAGAATGAATGTGAGACAAATATAGGATGAATGAGGGCTGAATATAGGACGAATGTGGGATGAATGTAGGTTGATTGTGGGATGAATGTAGGAGGAATGTGGGATGAATGTGGGATGAAAGTGGGACGAATGTGGGACGAATGTGGGACGAATGTGGGACGAATGTGGGACGAATGTGGGACGAATGTGGGACGAATGTGGGACGAATGTGGGAGCCGCGGTGTGGGATGAATGTGCGACAAATGGGGATGAATGTGCGACAAATGGGGATGAATGTGCAACGAATGTGGGATGAATGGGGATGAATATGGAATGAATGTGGGACAAATATGGGATGAATATGGGACGAATATGGGAGGCAACAAAATGCCAAACCGAATATGGAGCCACGGTGTGAGACAAATGTGGAGTCAATGTGCGACGAATGCGGGATGAATAGGGTCGAATGTGGGATGAAAGTTAATATGGGATATAAGATTCACACAAATCAAACTTATTATAAATGGACATTTTTGGAAAATAGACAAGTGACTGGGTGGGTTGTCATGTCAAGGACCTGCGACATGACAATTCAGTGAGGCAGCACTATATCTGCTACAAGTAGGTCTCATTACGAAAGGACTGAAATAATGAGATTGAATTCATGTTATAATTTCACACCTAAGCTTAGACCCATATGAGCTGAGGCCTGTGCCTAAAGGGTTAATCCATTGTCCTTGTAAATCTGTGACTGGGTAAGTTGTCATGTCTGCAACATGACAATTCTGTGAGGCAGCAATATATCTGCTACAAGTAGGTCTCATTATGAAATGACTGAAATAATGTTGAAAATGATGTAAAAGCCCAAACAAACAAACAAAATAGATATGGGTCCTGCACAGCCATCTGAGTGCCGAATTATGGTCAAAATAACTGCGATTTCTGGTCGACCGCACTATAGAACTGTCACATTGAACCTCGGTCAAGCTGCTCAATCTGGGCAATTTATCGATATACATTACCTGCAATTGTAAATTAGAAAATATGTGAGCCTTAACTTTGCTTAGAAATTCATTTTATTTACATTTTGGAAGATTAAAATGGCTGCTAAACATGAATGTGTAGTTATAATGCTGGGCCTGGGTGAAAAGTGAGAATATTCACGGAATCATATGCCGGACATGAGGTCTAATTACGGCGGAAAGTAGCTTATTAATATTAAGATTGGCAGATGATTTACATTTAGATAGTTTACATGGATAAAATATCCAAATTCGGCTGCTTGACTGCAGTCCAATGTGTCAGTTCAATACCGCGATCCACTTGTGATCGCGGTTATTTTGACCAGGTACCTGATGTAATGGGCTCATAGCATGTAATGGGCTCATAAATGACTGGGGAATGTGATGGAACATCATAGAAGAACAGAGACAGCCATGTTGGGCAAGCATTGACTTTATTGGGGAGCAGGCATTATTTACATGAGCTCATAGGCTCAGGGACCATTCCTTACACCTGAGTGCCGACCACATAACAAATCAATTTCATATAGTGTGCACCATGTAGTGCTTATGTACCTACCTGGAGACTTGACAAGAAAATGACGTTTGAGATATGTGAAGTGTTTAATTGATATATTTAGATGACCGTGAAGCTCGTCCCACATTCACTTTCGTCCCATATTCGTCCCACATTCGTCCCACATTCGTCCCATATTCGGTTTGTCAATTTTTGGCCCGTACACCCATCAGACTATAACAGGAAGGTCAAGATCTTTCTGGGGGGACCCCTTTAAAGGTCAGAGGCCTTTAAAAAGGTCAGGGCCCTTTTACCCTGACAAACATATAAAATATAAGCGCGAAAAGAAAGAGAAGACTAAAGTGACGAGATGCCGATTTTCGCCGTTAAATTCCCCCCTTTTTTCAATTGGAATATTAAGCTAGGGGGGTCTATGATTTTTCTGAACCTAAACCATTTTGGTGCGAGACCGGTTTTGATGTGCTAGAGACCCGTAAATGGGAGAAAACCGGGAATTTTACCCATTATTTTGTGTTTGGGTACCCGGATGCCGATTTTCGCCGTTAAATTCCCCCCTTTTTTCAATTGGAATATTAAGCTAGGGGGGTCTATGATTTTTCTGAACCATAACCATTTTGGTGCGAGATTTACGGGTCTCTAGCATATTAAAACCGGTCTCGCACCAAAATGGTTTTGGTTCAGAAAAATCATAGACCCCCCTAGCTTAATATTCCAATTGAAAAAAGGGGGGAATTTAACGGCGAAAATCAGCATCCGGGTACCCAAACACAAAAAAATGGGTAAAATTCCAATTTTTCTCCGATTTACGGGTCTCTAGCATATTAAAACCGGTCTCGCACCAAAATGGTTTTGGTTCAGAAAAATCATAGACCCCCCTAGCTTAATATTCCAATTGAAAAAAGGGGGGAATTTAACGGCGAAAATCGGCATCCGGGTACCTAAACACAAAATAATGGGTAAAATTCCCGGTTTTCTCCCATTTACGGGTCTCTAGCACATCAAAACCGGTCTCGCACCAAAATGGTTTTGGTTAAAAAAAATCATAGACCCCCCTAGCTTAATATTCCAATTGAAAAAAGGGGGGAATTTAACGGCGAAAATCCGCATCCGGGTACCCAAACACAAAAAAATGGGTAAAATTCCAAGTTTTCTCCGATTTACGGGTCTCTAGCATATTAAAACCGGTCTCGCACCAAAATGGTTTTGGTTCAGAAAAATCATAGACCCCCCTAGCTTAATATTCCAATCGAAAAAAGGGGGGAATTTAACGGCGAAAATCGGCATCCGGTACCCAAACACAAAATAATGGGTAAAATTCAAGGTTTTCTCCGATTTACGGGTCTCTAGCATATTAAAACCGGTCTCGCACCAAAATGGTTTTGGTTCAAAAAAGTCATAGACCCCCTTAGCTTAATATTCCAATTGAAAAAAGGGGGGAATTTAACGGCGAAAATCGGCATCTCGTCACTTTAGTCTTCTCTTTCTTTTCGCGCTTATATTTTATATGTTTGTCAGGGTAAAAGGGCCCTGACCTTTTTAAAGGCCTCTGACCTTTAAAGGGGTCCCCCCAGAAAGATCTTGACCTTCCTGTTATAGTCTGATGGGTATACGGGCCAAAAATTGACAAACCGAATATGGGACGAATGTGGGACGAATGTGGGACGAATATGGGACGAAAGTGAATGTGGGACGAGCTTCACGGACATTATATTTAGGTGCTCTCTAGAATCTTTTTGCCCGAAAACTTGTGTTGTGTTAATCGTTAACTCAGGCCGCTATTCAGGAAATTCTTGCTAATGCTTGAAATATTTGTGTCCCTCATGATATCACTTATGATAAACCTTGGTACAGCCAGGAAAAGCATGTCTATTTCCTCGATTTACCAATGAGAAAATTGATTTTTTTTACTTTTGATGTTGGTATTTAATTCAAAATCAAATATGATAATTCTTTTGATAATTCAAAACACAACGTGCTCACAAAGTGAAATCCTCAGCTGGGAAATGTCTTATTGGAAACATATATGATTGATATATGAATTTGGGATTTATAAATCACTTTTTACATTATTTCAATCATTTCATATATAAATATCATGTACAAGATGTGTGTAAATGATAATACACTGACAGCCCCTCATGAATGTCAGATATCTGGGCTAACACCTCAATATCAGACATTCCTTCGGGAGACAGTGTATCATCATATATATGAAGAAGAATAATGCACAAGGTAACCCTGCATTCACCCTGCTCCCATTATCAGCAACGTCGATTAACATGGATATGCCTAGGAATCAATAAAAATATCATATCTGAATTTTCTTTTCCCGCATGTTATTACAGTTAGTATGGTCATCTATGATGTTTGTTCATTCCATTTGGCAGGTTCCTTTATGGTGATGAGTTACATTCAGGAGGGGACCTCATAGTGATGAGTTACAGTCAGGAGGGGTCCTTATAGTGGTGAGTTACATTCAGAGGTGTCCCTTATGGTGATGAGTTACAGTCAGGAGTGGTCCTGATAGTGAGGTGTCCCTTATGGTGGTGAGTTACATTCAGAGGTGTCCCTTATGGTGGTGAGCTACATTCAGAGGTGTCCCTTATGGTAGTGAGTTACATTCAGAGGTGTCCCTTATGGTAATGAGTTACATTTACAGGTGCCCCTTATGGTGGCAAGTTACATTCAGAGGTGTCCCTTATGGTGGTGAGTTACATTCAGAGGTGTCCCTTATGGTGGTGAGTTACATTCAGAGGTGTCCCAGTCACCAGGAAAAAGCAGTACATGACCCAATACAAAAATTCAAGGCACCTAAAACTGAAGGTACCATGGGTTTGGGATATGAACGACCTGGTTCAAAGAAGCATGATGTTCCATTCACTGTTGGGTTTATATACTTTCATTGGAGTATAGAATTGCTTCTTCACTTTCTGAGCCAACAAAGATTCATGACCCCTTTTTCTCCCAGTTGAGAATATAACACCTCATATTCCATTTTTACACAATCCTCTTTCTATTCATAATCAACAATATCACATTGACACAATTACTGAAACACAACAACGGCCAAGTTGGGGAGTGGATTAGAACGAAATAGATGAGTTTAATCTTGACCTATTGACCTGACCAATTGCCCTGACCTATTGACCTGACTTATTGACCTGAACTATTGACCTGACCTATTGACCTGCATCAAAAGAATTTAAAGAATTGGATCAATGTCCTCCACTAGCCTGAGCACTTTGAGTTGCCTTTTATCCAGACCCAAGACTTTTTTTCCTCTTATCCATTCTGAAACAAAAGATCATTTTGCAAAGTCCTTTTCTGTAGGATCTGAGAGTTGGAATGTAAATCAGGGGATTCACAGCTGAGTTAGCATAAGCCATCCACACTGTTATTCTCTCTGCCAAAGGACTATAAGTATATCCCGTAATTAACTCCCAGTATGAAACAAAACAGAAGAAAGGAAACCACATGATGAAGAATGTTCCTGTCATGATGAGGAGAACTATGATAATCTTAGTGTCCTCAATCTTGGAGGATGTGACATTTAGACCTCCAGCGTGAAGGGCAGATTTCTCCCGCTTTCTCAATCTTATTATTCTTAGAATTCCCAAGAAGGATGTAAGAATTAGACAAGTTGGAATGACTTGAACAAATATCAGAACTATTGTAGTGAATATCATATTACTTCTAAAATCTGTCAAACAGAAGAGACAGCCAGGATAATATTTGACTCTCAGTGTTGGTAGATTGAATAGGTTTGGAACACTAAGTGCTAACATCGAAATCCAAATGACAGAAATTGCAAAGGACATCCTTCTTTTTGTCATCCAGATTTTGTATCTCAGAGGAAATTTCAAAGTGAGAAATTTGTCAATTGCCAAAGCAGTCATCAACAGGATAGAAACACTTGCAAGACACTCGGCTTGAAAAGCTTCCAATAAACATACTATATGATTTTGGTCAGGATGGAAAAACCAATTGATCCAGTACAAGTAAAAAACCTCAATGAAGACAAAGAGACCTTGAAGGAAATCAGTGGCTGCCAAATTACACATGATAATTCCCAGGCTATTATGCAGGGAAGGAACTCTGGGAACTACCAGCATAACATGTAAATTAGCAACCATAGTGAAGCATTGAATACCAAATATCATTGTCAAGATTCCCCCAGTAGGAAGAGTGTTGGAATTGGTCCTGAGAACTTTTGTGTTATTCAAATCAAAACTGGATGTCGCGTCACCACTGGTGGTGACTGAAGTTATATCTGTTGTGTTCAAAGCATAGGACACAAATTCGCCCATTCTGTTCTCCTTAATTTTGACTGTTTATGATTTGAAAGTTTATTCTATTCTTGATGGGTGTTGTCAGTATTCTTCAGTCTATTATCATTTGAAAAACATGAAGTTTAGATTATATATCTTAAAATTATATCCACTTCATAGAATCATATAACTTAAATTATATCCACTTCATAGAACCATATAATTTAAATTATATCCACTTCATAGAACCATATAATTTAAATTATATCCACTTCATAGAACCATATAATTTAAATTATATCCACTTCATAGAATCATATAACTTAAATTATATCCACTTCATAGAACCATATAATTTAAATTATATCCACTTCATAGAACCATATAACTTTAAATTATATCCACTTCATAGAACCATATAATTTAAATTATATCCACTTCATAGAATCATATAACTTAAATAATATCCACTTCATAGAACCATATAATTTAGATTATATCCACTTCATAGGACCACATAACGTTAATTATATCCACTTCATAGAATCATACAATTATACATTTTTTCCACAGCATATGTCCCTTCCTACAAAATGTGTTCTCCTTTTGGCTTATATTTGAAACATAATGTAGATAAACTCTTAATGTATTTGATAAATATTCACAAGTTTACCTCAAGTAAAATCATCATGAATCATAATTCTCATTATCATATGATGATTTATTATAAATCAGTGCCAAACAGCATCATGTGACAGCATCATGTGACCAGTTACTTCATCAGGTACCTACTTAACCAGGTACCCACTAATAACACTAATATCTGCAGCCATGGGCCGTGGCGCAGTTGGTTAGAGTGCCAGCTTGTTAGCACCAGTTCCTCTATGGTGATCCAAAGGTTGGGTTTGATCCCTGGCCATGCTGAGATTGAATTCATGATACAATTTCACACATGAGCTAAGGCCCGTGCCAAAGGGTTAACCTGTTGTCCTTGTAAATCTGTGACCGGGTGCATTGCCATGTCAAGGACCTGCGGCGTAACAATTCAGTGAGCCAGCACTATATCTGCTACATATAGACTCATCACAAAATGACTGAAATAATGTTGAAAGTGATGTAAAACCCAAACAAAACAAAACAAACACTAAAAAATGTCTCAAATAGGGATAGTAAACCACCTCACAGGTGCCTGTATGTGGTCGTTGTCTGATGTTTCCCTGTTCCCATTTCAGAGTATCATTTCCAATATTTGTATTTTTTTCAAGAGTAAATGATCATGTGATCATATCTGTACACCGAATATAAGCATGCAAGAAAATGAGCTAGAAATGGGGGTTTTTCACCATTATCACAAAGCGTAATACCAAAATATGAAGCAACACTTAAGGGCTCTTCTGATTGCTGCTGTCAGGCCTTGGTCACAGTTGCAATGTGTATTGATCTATATTATCATATTATCTTATGAGGTATTAATATTATGCATTTATATGTTTTCTACATTACAGCTGGCAAGTCCCAGATATATTGACACACAGCATGTGTCTATATGTTGTCTATATTACATCTGGCAACTCCCAGATATATTGACATACAGTTTGTGTTTATATGTTGTCTATATTACAGCTGGCAAGTCCTAGATATATTGGCATACAGTATTTGTCTATATGTTGTCTACATTACAGCCAGCAAGTTCCAGATATATTGACATAGAGTATTTGTCTATGTAATGTCTACATTACATACAGCAAGTCCCAGATATATTGACATAGAGTATGTGTCTACATGTTGTCTACATTACAGCCAGCAAGGTCGAGATATATTGGCATACAGTACGTGTCTATGTAATGTCTACATTACATACAGCAAGTCCCAGATATATTGACATAGAGTATGTGTCTATATATTGTCTATATTACATCTGGCAAGTCCCAATTATTTTGACATTCAGTGTGCATCAGAATACTTTCTTTTCATTAATAGTCAAAAATAATGTACACAAGAAAAAGTGGCGCTCCACATGTAACAAGGATGGGAAAAAAATAACAGACAAAACAAAAATTACAATAAACAAAACAAAAATTACAACAAACAAAACAAAAAGTACAACAAACAAACCAAAAATTACAACAAAAAAAACAAAAATATAGATAAAGAACAAAATATATTTAAACACAAACAATTATTGCAAACTGATTGGGTAGTTGAAATTATTTAAATTTTATCTTTTAAAAACATTTAATCTGATATATGAACGATTTTTTAGCACAACTGTATGCGAAGATGTGCCTTTTTAGGCTTGATTATGTAAGTTGCTCAATTATCGCTCAGGCGCTATCGCAAATCATCGATCAGACTTTTGCAAGTCATTTCTGTTCTAATTGTCCGATTTACACCAAATTTGAATTAACCTTACTGAAAATTCCTTGTTTTTCAGTCATTTCGTAATGAGACCTACTTGTAGCAGATATAGTGTGCTGCGATTGGGAAGCATTTCCAAACAATTTAAACGGATAATTTTATGAAACGATGGGCGAAGGCGACGACATCGTTTTGAATGTTCTGCTTTGTTTACATCACGCACTTTTTTTTTTACTTCTTTTACATATGTATTCATATGCCAGGAAGCATGCATGAGTTTGAATCAATCGCATGCATACGACGAACACTCCACGGTGGCGTCAGTTGTTTAAACAATAATGACCACAGAAAAAAACGAATTATAAACCACAGGATATGACTACATGTTTCCCATGATCATACCGATCACAGAATAACACAGATAGTTCCTATTTTTAGATAATAGCCCCCAATAAGTTGCTCTAATGATAATGGTACATAAAAAATGATAATAAACTCTAAAAGTATGTGGAAATATAAATTGTAGAATGTGTTCTATTTTTGGTGCCATTTATGCTTGGTGAAAATGACACCATGTACCCACTGCAATAGGAAGTTTTGTACTACCCATTTCATATTCAATGTCTGCCATTTCTAGTGATGACACAGGCCTTTCATGGTAGCAGTGGGCTCTGATGGTTCCCATCCATGAACTCATACAGTAGTCACATACAGATTGTAGTGCCCTCCGATGGATAAAAATTACATTTACTCTGAACAATTCACAAATCTGATCTGCACCAATGTGATTTGGCCTGTTTTCTTCTCCCAACATTGTTATTCTCCCAAAATTGTTATTTCTTTTTTTAAGCCTACATAAGAATCAACAAATATTGATCAACATCCATATCAGAAGTAAGAATAATAAAAATTCCCAATATTTTTTTCTGATACTTTCAACATTATTTCAGTCATTTCGTAATGAGACCTACTTGTAGCAGATATAGTGCTGCTTACCCAGTCACAGATTTACAAGGACAATGGATTAATCATTTAAGCATGGGTTTAAGCTTTGGTGTGAAATTATAACATGAATTCAATCTCGGCATGGCTGAGGACGGTGCTCCTTTATAATTGGACAGAGAATGATAGGGTCCCGGGAAAACATCTTTTAACCATATTATGAGAACACCAAATGGCCCCAGCATATGTTACCCGTTGTAAGTATACTGAGAAATATATGGAATTTCAGAACACAGGAATTTCCTAATGGAATTTCAAAACATTGGAATTTCCTAATGGAATTTCATAGTGTTCTCCAATCTCCAATCGGTAAAGCCCAGACAGGTGATCTGGATGGGTTTTTTGTGGAACATGCAGGGTCCATTCTATTTCAACCAAAGAAATGTTTGGTGAAGTTGATAGAGCACTGGTGGAGTTGATAGTCACCAGCTGCAAAAACTGAGTCAAACCCGTTTAAACGACAAAATTGAACCCGTTTCAGCTGCCGTTTATACACGTTTGATACGATCAGACATAAAATATGATTTACCACTGAAAGAGTTGGGTATTTAAAAAATCTCATGCAAACAGTATTTGGCATAAAACCTCCCCAGATCACCTATCTGGGCTTTGCCAATTGGTGATTGGAGAACACTAGGAATTTCAAAACATTTTCAGACATGACATGTTTTTCCATAAAAGAATATACCTGACTTAAGGAAAATATGTTACTGCATTATGGGCAGCCTAAGAATGTTCTACCACATTTTTAGCAGAGAGAGAAATGTAAGGTCCTGGGAAATGTTCCAGCACATCAGTAAAAATGAAAGACATAGGCCAATAACATTTTTAATGTGTGGGATACATCTACAAATGATTCATGATTGAATGTGGACCTTTTTTGGCTATTTTTTCAAAACAAAATATTGCCGGTGACCTTTTGAAATGACCTTTAAATTATGTTTCTGCTAGAAATACAGGAAGCCAACTTAGATCTATAGTGAGAATGATATAATTCAGGTCAGATAGAAGCCTGTCACTGTGTCTTAAATGATAATAATAATAATAATAATAATAATAATAATAATAATAATAATAATAATAATAATAATAATAATAATAAAAAAAAAAATAATAATAATAATAATAATAATAATAATAATAATAATAATATTTTTTGTTTTTTGTTTTGTTTGGGGTTTTACATCACTTTCAACATTATTTCAGTCATTTCGTGATGAGACCTACTTGTAGCAGATATAGTGCTGCCTCACTGAATTGTCATGTCGCAGGTCCTTGACATGACAACCTACCCGGTCACAGATTTACAAGGACAACAGGTTAACCCTTTTGGCACGGGCCTCAGCTCATGTGGGAAATTGTATCATGAGTTCAATCTCGGCACGGCAGGGATTCGAACCCACGACCTTTGGATCACCACAGAGGAACTGGTGCTATAAAGCTGGTGCTCTAACCAACTGCGCCACGGCCTGTGGCCCATAATAATAATAATAATAATAATAATAATAATAATAATAATAATAATAATAATAATAATAATAATAATAATAATAATAATAATAATAATAATAATAATAATAATAATAATAATGATAATAATAATAATAATAATAATATGATTTATTAACTAGTCATCAAGTACTCGTTGGAAAAGAAATTAGTAGCAGATATTCGCATTTCTCAACCCTGCAGCATGACCAAAGTACAATACATCTTTTGTAACTAATACCTTAGTTATCTACTTCAGTTACTCTCCATAGATGTCTCAGGTGTATCTATGAACGCTTATTTGTGCAAATTGGCCCTCACTTAAAGGGAGGAGCCTGTGAGGTACTGAGATAGAATCAATGACGTCAAAAGAGATCAAAGAGAAATATTTATGCATTGTCTATGCATGTAAGGAGTCCATTGATACTGAATGTCATCAAAATGTCATATCTAATCCAGAACCTTTGTGTAAGAAGAACAAAACTCGTGCTAGTCACGAGATGTTACAATCTGGTGTCAGGTAACAAAATGCCAAACTGAATATGAGAATAATGTGGGATGAATGTAGGACGAATGTGGGATGAATGTGGGATGAATGTGGGATGAATGTGGGATGAATGTGGGATGAATGTGGGATGAATGTAGGATGAATGTGAATGTAGGATATAAGATTCCCACAAATCATACTTATTATAAATGAACCTTTTTGGAAAATAGACAAAGAAAACTGAATCTTTCTATTTTTGTTTAAACAGGCTGTGTTTACACATATTCACACCTAGGGTGGGATATCATTCACTTTACAGGTCATGGGCTGTGGTGAAGTTGGTTACAGCGTCAGCTTATTAGCACCAATTCCTCTGTGGTTATACAAAGGTCATGGGTTCGATCCCTGACCGGGCTGAAATTGAACTCATGATACATTTTCCTATGTGAGCTGAAGCCTTGCCTAAAGCATTAACCCATTGTCTATGTAAATCTGTAACTGGGTGGATTGTCATGTCAAGGACCTTCGACATTATATTTCAGTGAGGCAGCACTATATCTGCTACATGTAGGTCTCATCACGAAATGACTGAAATAATGTTGAAAATGATGTAAAAACTCCCAAAGAAAACAAACAAACAAATCAATTCCATACAGTATTTACCATGTAGAGCTTATGTTCATACCTGAAGAGACTCAACTAGAAAATGGTGTTTCAGACATGTGCAATATTTAATCGATATATTTAGGTTCTCCCTAGAATCTTTTTGCCTAAAAACATGTGTTGTGTTTATTGTGAACTCAGGTTGCTATTCAGAAAATTAAAATCTTTGATAGTGTCCCTCATGATATCACTTCGTAAAACCTAGATACAGAAAAGCATGTCTATTTCCTGGATTCACCAATCAGAAAATTGTTTTTGTTTACTTTTGATGTTGGTATTTAATTTAAAATCAAATATGATGATTCTTTTGATAATTCAAAACACAACATTAAAAAAAATGTAAAATCGTCAGCTGGGAAATGTCTTGTTGGAAAAGTATATGATTGATATACAAGTTTGGGGGGGCCACGGGCCATGGTGCAGTTGGTCAGAGTGCCAGCTTATTAGCACCAGTTCCTCTGTGGTGAAACAAATGTCGTGGGTTTGAACCCCGGCCGTGCAGAGATTGAACTCATATGAACTCATATGAGCTGAGGCCCGTGCTTAAAGGGTTAACCCATTGTCCTTGTAAATCTGTGACCTGGTGGGTTGTCATGTCAAGGACCTGCGACATGACAATTCAGTGAGGCAGCACTACATCTGCTACAAATAGGTCTCGTCACGAAATGAATGAAATAATGTTGAAAGTTAAACAAACAAACTTATAGTGGTGAGTTACATTAGGAGGTGTCTCTGGTGATGGTGAGTTACATTCAGAGGGTCCCATCTGGCAATGAGTTACATTCAGAGGTGTTGCTTATGGTGATGAGTTACATTCAGGAGGGGTCCTTATAGTGGTGAGTTACATTCGGAGTTGTCTTAATGTGGTGAGTTACATTCGGAGGTGTCCCTTATGGTGATGAGTTACATTCAGAGGTGTTGCTTATGGTGATGAGTTACATTCAGGAGGGGTCCTTATCGTGGTGAGTTACATTCGGAGTTGTCTTAATGTGGTGAGTTACATTCAGGAGGGGTCCCTTATGGTGATGAGTTACATTCAGAGGTGTTGCTTATGGTGATGAGTTACATTCAGGAGGGGTCCTTATAGTGGTGAGTTACATTCGGAGTTGTCTTAATGTGATGAGTTACATTCAGGAGGGGTCCTTATAGTGGTGAGTTACATTTGGAGTTGTCTTAATGTGGTGAGTTACATTCAGAGGTGTTGCTTATGGTGATGAGTTACATTCAGGAGGGGTCCTTATAGTGGTGAGTTACATTCGGAGGTGTCTTAATGTGGTGAGTTACATTCGGAGGTGTCTTAATGTGGTGAGTTACATTCGGAGGTGTCTAAATGTGGTGAGTTACATTCCGAGGTGTCCCTGGTGGTAGTGAGCAGGGTTTATGGCTTCTTCAGATAGAAATCGTTAAAACATTGATTTCCCATAGAAATTGATTGGCAGAGAACCATTGAAGTTGATAAAAAAAACATTGATTTTATATTATTATTATTTTTTTACTATTTTTTACATATTCAATACATGCAGGTTTCTAAAGAAATAAACCAGTCACCAGTACAAAGCAGCACATGATCCAATACAAAAATTCAATGCACCAAAAAGTGTAGGTACCATGGATTTGGGATATAAATGACCTGGTTCAAAGAAGCATGGTGCTCCATTCATTGTTGGTTTTATATACTTTCATGGGAGTATAAAATTCTCCCTATCTGCTTTCCCATACCCTTTGCATTTTTACAGCGCTACGATCATATTTGACCCAATTCTTTGCATGGCACATCCGGAACGGCTTTTTGCATTCGGCACGTTGCGCGTTTGATAAATGGCGCGTTCAACACAGAGTGACTTGTATCCATCTGACGTCACACAAGGACTGAATTTGGCGGGAATCAGCTTTTGTATATTGGCGTGTCCAGAAATGGATATTGAAGGGGGTGTTCAATTTAACAAATTTCACAATTTATATCATTTGGCATTTCTTCTTCTTATAGGACTTTGTATGATATTTGTGAACACGAATATGCCAAAAAAATAATAAATACTTGTACAGAAAAGATACTGTAGTGTACCCCATTTTAACAAATGTAAAACCCTGGACATGCCACTGATGCCTTTCACACACTGTCCTTCTGTGACGTCACACTGATACAAGTCACTCTGTGTTGAACGCGCCATTTATCAAACGCGCAACGTGCCGAATACAATAAGCCTCCGGAACAGTGGTAATGACTTAATTGGGGCATTGTCACCTCTGTCTTTCATCTTTACATTGTTCTTTTTCTCAGTTTTGCCTTCGTAATGGTGAAATATATTATGTAGATTGCAATATACTTATATAAAGAATGCACAACAAAAATGCAGTAGCATTGACATTGCTTGTTGATGAACAATGTCAATCTGAAATTTCCCTTGCATCTTGAAGACCGGCAGGCAGAAGTTTACAATGAAAAATCTTTCCCATCATGCACTGCTCTCTCGCGCCAATCCCATCATTTCTTCACGGACCAGCTACAAATCTAGGAGAGCAGCAGATAGCGGGAATTGCTTCTTCACTTTCTGAGGCAACAAAGGTTCAAGACCCCTTTTTCTCCCAGTTGAGAATATAAAACCTCATATTCCTTTTTACACAATACTCTTTCTATTCATAATCAACAATATCACATTGACACAATTACTGTAATACAACAACGGCCTAGTTGGGGAGTGGGTGAGAACAAAATAGTTGAGTTTAGTCTTGACCTATTGACCTGCATCAAAAGAATTTAAAGAATTGGATCAATGTCCTCTGCTAGCCTGAGCACTTTGAGTTGCCTTTTATCCAGACTCAAGACTTTTTTTCTTCTCATCCAGTCTGAAACAAAAGATCATTTTGCAGAGTCCTTTTCTGTAGGATCTGAGAGTTGGAATGTAAATCAGGGGATTCACAGCTGAGTTAGCATTAGCCATCCATATTGTTATTCTCTCTGCCAAAGGACTATAAGTATATCCCGTAATTAACTCCCAGTATAAAACAAAACAGAAGAAAGGCAACCACATGATGAAGAATGTTCCTGTCATGATGAGGAGAACAATGACAGTCTTAGTGTCTTCAACCTTAGAGGATGTGACATTTGGACCTCCAGCCTGAAGAGCTGATTGGTCCTGCTTTCTCAGTCTAATTATTCTGAGAATTCCCAAGAAGGATGTAAGAATTAGACAAGTTGGAATGGCTTGAACAAATATCAGAATCATTGTAGTGAATATCATATTACCTCTATAATCTGTCAAACAGAAGAGACAGCCAGGATAATATTTGACTCTCAGTGTTGGTAGATTGAATAGGTTTGGAACATAAAGTGCTAACATCGAAATCCAAATGATAGAAATTGCAAAGGACATCTTTTTTTTTGTCATCCAGATTTTGTATCTCAGAGGAAATTTCAAAGTGAGAAATTTGTCAATTGTCAAAGCAGTCATCAACAGGATAGAAACACTTGCAAGAAACTCGGCTTGAAAAGCTTCCAATAAACATACTATATGATTTTGGTCAGGATGGGAAAACCAATTAATCCAGTACAAGTAAAAAACCTCAATGAAGACACAGAGACCATGAAGGAAATCAGTGGCTGCCAGATTACACATGATAATTCCCAGGCTATTATGCAGGGAAGGAACTCTGGGAACTACCAGCATAACATGTAAATTAGCAACCATAGTGAAGCATTGAATACCAAATATCATTATCAAGATTCCACCAGTAGGAAGAGTATTGGAATTGGTCCTGAGAACTTTTGTGTTATTCAAATCAAAACTGGATGTTGCATCACCACTGTTGGTGACTGAACCTATATCTGTTGTGTTCAAAGCATAGGACACAAATTCGCCCATTCTGTTCTCCTTAATTTTGACTGTTTAATGATTTGAAAGTTTATTCTATTCTTGATGGGTGTTGTCAATGTTCTTCAGTGTATTATCATTTAAAAAACATGAAGTTTAAATTATATATCTTAAAATTATATCCACTTCATAGAATCATATAACTTTAAATCATATCCAATTCACAGAATTAAATATTTTTCCACAGCATATGTCCCTTCCTACAAAATGTGTTCTCTTTTTGGCTTATATTTGAAGCATAAAGTAGATAAACTATTAATGTATTTGATAAATATTCATAAGTTTACCTGAAGTAAAATCATCATAAATCATAATTCTCATTATCATATGATGATTTATTATAAATCAGTACCAGACAGCATCATGTGACACCACAGATATCACAGACGGTTTTACCACAAATCTTATCAATTTGGGAAGTGCATAAATATTTGTAGAGCAGTCAGTGTCCGAGATGTGGAGGGACCATTTTAGCCATTTCAGAGTATCATTTCAGCCATTTCAGACTATCATTTCAGCCATTTCAGAGTATCATTTCAGCCATTTCAGACTATCAATTCAGCCATTTCTCAATAGATTCCTGTCATTGTCACAAAGCATAAAACCCAAATATGGCAGAAACAACACTTATGGTTCTTCTGATTACTGCTGTGAGGCCAAGGTCACAGTTGCAATGTTCATTGATGTATATTATCAATACCTCTTATGAGGTATTGATATTATGCATTCATTTGTTGTCTACATTACATCTGGTAAGTCCCAGATATATTGACATATATATATCATAGTAGGCGATGCTGCATAAGACGATCTGAACAACAATCGCAGTCCCGACCAATACCAACACTGGTTTTCATTCACTTTGGATCTCGTCAGTTGGATGGGGACTGACTGCTTTATCCTAGGTCTTGCTTATAAAGGAATGCGTGGAGGTGCTGGCACCTCTGGAGGTGCTGGGCACCTCCAGTCTGCAGGTGCTATTGTTTTTTTCTGGTACAAGTGCCTTTGGCTGAGAAAGGATGCTGTCTCTCTCTGTTGAAGCTATCTCTCATTCATGCAGCTGTCTCTCATTTGTGCTGCTATATCTCAATGCTATAACTGTCTCTCGGTGTTGTAATTACCTCTAACTTATGCAGCTGTCTCCCTTGTACAGTTATCTCACTGATGCAGCTGTCTCTTACATGTGCAGCTATCTATCTCTGCTGTAACTACCCCTCACTTGTCCAGCTATCTCTAACTGGTTTTACTATCTTTCACTTTGCAGTTATATCACTTATGTAGCTGTCTCTCATTTATACAACTGTCTCTCACTTGTTCAGTTATCTATCTGTGTTATAAATGTCTCACCTATGCAGCTGTCTCCCTTGTACAACTATCTCTCACTGATGCAGCTGTCTCTCACTGATGCAGCTGTCTCTCACATATGTAGCTATCTCTCAAGTATGCAGCTGTCTATCTCTGCTGTAACTGTCTCTCGCTGTTGTAATTATCTCTCACTTATGCAACTGTCTCTCCCTTGTACAGCTATGTCACTGATGCAACTGACTCTTACATGTGCAGCTTTTGTAACTTTCTCTCATTTGTGCAGCTATTATTCACAGCAGTGAGAGATAGCTGCAGTTTTCTCTCTTGTGTAGCTGTCTCTCATTTATGCAGCTATATAATAATAATAAATTTTTGTATAGCGCTGATACCAGACAAGTCTGTTCATAGCGCTGTGCTCAGGACATGCATCCTGAAGAGATGAGTTTTCAGCCTGCTCTTAAACGAGGAGACTGAAGTACATGTTCTAATATTAGTAGGTAGGGCATTCCATAGTCGCGGACCCACAGATGAGAAGGCCCTGTCACCAATTGTCTTGAGTCTGGTAGTAGGAACTTGTAGGTGAGTGCCATCATTGGATCTAAGACAGCGTTCACCTTCCTTGATCAATAGTAGATCACGTAAGTAAGGCGGAGCCTTACCATTTAGGGCTTTCCAGGTTAATAGAAGAATTTTAAAATCAATTCTCGCGTGAACTGGGAGCCAGTGCAGTTCCTGTAGTTTTCCTGAAATGTGATCAAATTTCCTGATTTTTCCTACTACCCGTGCTGCCGAGTTTTGGAGGTATTGCAGTTTCTTTATGTCAGTCTTAGGAAGACCTGCCAGAAGACCATTACCATAGTCAAGGGTAGATGTAACAAAAGCATGGGTAAGTGTTACCGCAGTCTTCTCGTCTAGACAGTGTCTGATTGCCGCCAAGTTCCTAATGTGATAATAGCCTTTCTGACACATTTTCTTGATTTGGGCCTTCATGTCCATGTTGGAGTCGAATATGATACCAAGGTCAACCACTGACTGACTAGGAGCAATATCAGAGTCACCCACTTTGATTGTGGTCGTGGTACTGCTATGGGTAGCAGTATTGTACCTGTCAGTACATATGAGCATCTCAGTTTTTCCATCATTGATCTTCATCTTGTTTGTAATGAGGAAGTTTCTGACCTCGTTGACACATTCCTCCAATGTGTGTCTACTCATATCAGCATGATGGGGAGAGGCGTGGTCAACAGGGATGTAGATCTGAGTATCATCTGCATAAATATGGTAGCTCAAACCATATTTGGCAAGTATATCAGATAGGGGTGTCATGTAAATGGTGAAAAGTATAGGGCCCAAGACTGAGCCCTGAGGTACACCATATTTTAGGGATTTGAGACAGGATCTATGGGTCCCCACCTTCACGCATTGCTTCCTATCCAGAAGGTATGACCTAATCCAGGCAAGTGCATGACCTTTGACGTTGCATCTATCTCTCAGTCTGTCTAAAAGGATTTGATGGTCAATAGTGTCGAAGGCAGCAGAGAGGTCAAGCAACAACAGTATGATTGACTTTCTGTTGTCGAGAGTACTTAAGATATCATTTTGTACTTTTAACAAAGCGGTTTCAGTGCTGTGATATTCTTTGTAGGCTGATTGAAACTTGTCAGTAAGGCCATTCCTTACGAGATGGGGGACTAGTTGGTCTGCCACCGCCCTCTCGGTTAGTTTAGACACAAATGTTAGGTTGGAGACGGGCCTATAGTTTTTTTCAACCAGTTCTAGGCCAAGTTTTTTAAGCAGGGGTGTTATGATGGCTATTTTCATATTTTCTGATACTGCTGATTCCATCAATGATTTATTTATGATGGAAGTAATTATTGGCAGGAGGTCATCTAAGAGGTCAAGTAGGAGCCAGGTTGGGATCGGATCCAGGTCGCATGACTTCTTTGTAGACCTCTTGACCAATTTCCGCACGTCATCAATGGTTAAGGGTGTGAACCTTTCCAGACATGTAGTACTATTGTTCGCAGTGTCACCTGGTGTTGGAATGTGACAGGATGGAGCATTATCAATGTCAAGGCGGATTCTCTCTATTTTTTCAAGAAAAAATGTGTTAAACTTCTCAGCTTGAGTGATCTCACAGTCAGATTGGGGCATAGGTGTGTCCTTTTTCTTGTGCATGACTGTGTCAATGACTCTAAAGAGCTTTTTAGGGTCATGTTTGTTTTCCTCAACCAGATTGGAAAAGTATGTTGATTGTGCGGATTTAAGCATTGAGTTATACTTATTTCTCTGAGAATTGTACAATTCCTTATCAATGTTAGTACCAGTTTTGTTCATTTTCCTCTCCAGCCTCCTCTTGAGGGACTTTTCCCGCCTAAGTTGGTCACTCATCCATGGTACAGGTCTGCGTTGGGTGACCTTGGCGTACTTGATGGGAGCATGTTTATCCATGATTAATGTGAGCTTCTTATCATAGTAATCCACCATGTCACTAAGGGATAAATGATCCCATGATGTAGTAGCACTAGTGAGGGATTTGATGTCCTTTGTTAGGGACTGAAGATCCAGCCCCTTAAAATCCCTATATCTGATTGATTTTTTGGGGGGCTTGGGGGCTGAGATACCTAGGTATAGTTTAATCATTTTGTGATCAGATATGTATTCATCCACCAGGTGGCCCTTTAGGAATTTGTTCCCTTTGAAAGTAATGATGAGATCCAGGGTATTGCCCAGTCTGTGAGTTGGTTCATGAACCCATTGGTTCATATCAAAGGTAGATAGTACATCATTGAACTTTATGACATCAGGTTTATCTGGCTTATTAACATGGAAGTTATAGTCACCTAGGAAAATGACCTCATGAGTGAATGACCCATAATGTGCCACCAGTTGAGTGAGTTCATCGTAGAACTCAGAGTAGGTATACCTATTCTGGCCAGAAGGTTCAGGTCTATAGATGGTAACAAAGGTGAACTTTTTTCCTTTGATTAGAAGTGATGCTTCCAGTAGTTCCATTGTATTAACCTTAGGTTGGTTCAACCTGTTGGTTCTGAAGGGAAGTTCCACACGATGTAACAGGCCTAGGCCCCCGCCCTGGCGTCCAATACGGGGGAATGAGTGAAATTTGAGGGAGTCCCCCTCAAGTTCATCCCTTATTCTTTCATTATTAGCAGTATTTAACCAAGTTTCTGTTACAAATAGGGCATCCAGATTATGTTCAGAGAAGTAGTCTTTCAGCAGTAGTACCTTCCCCGAGATGCTTTGGGCGTTACAGGAGCCAATGAGAAGCTGGTTGCTAGGTTTGCATTGTGCTGAGCGTTTGCCCTTGTTCGTAGCGCCCCCTTTATTGGTATGATGTCTTAAAGCATTGGCCTGGCCATTGAGACGCTTCAGCACGGTTATATTGTTATTATTTCGCTGGCCACAAGTAGCCTGTGTTCGATTGTTTTTATTTGTTGATGTTTGTATCGAATTTATACTATTATTCTTAAGGATGGTGAAGCGGTTGCGGATATGAAGGGTGTCTTCAATCTGCATATGTTTGTTTACGTTTTTAGGGCGAGCACGTGGCCTTGAGGCTCGTGTATTTCCGTTCCCGATCGTAAGCCAATCACCGTCCTTGCAGGATCCCGAGGAGGCGTGGCTACTGCAAGCCGAAGCTTTGGTGGCCAGTGACGTCATTGAACATACGGGTCTCAACAATTCATATCCGGGGATTTTAAACATGTCAACAGGAAGGACATTCGTCGTGTAAGAGCAGCGTTCAGCGTTATTCCGATTAAACACCGAGGATGACAGTGAACTGCGTCCCAGACGACTTGATTCATCGCATAACACGGTCGAGGTAGGTGTGAGATCTTTAAAATATGCATCTACGTTGCAATTGTATGATGTTTTTGTAATAAAGCTGATGCGATATTTTAAGATGTGAGAGGGCTTGTTTGTAACAGTTGTGCCAGCACCACAAGGTATAGATGTTGAAAAGTGAGTTATTTTATTACTGAGAAGGACATCAGAGTCGAATTTAGCCTTAAAAAGAGGGAATTTTGGTAGATTTAGGAAGTTACGTATGGTATTGGGCGAGGCAGGTAGTATTTTGAAACTGTGAAGCGAGTTTGACCGGAGCAGACGGTCAAGGTGAAGGTCACACATTATGATAGCATTTGTAAGGAATATTTTATTTTCACAGCTGAGTTTACAGTTAATTTTATTTACATAGTAATCATAACCCACAAGGCAGGAACAAACACAGATTTGATTCAGCAGGGTATTTTTATTAGCTTTAACAGAACAATTCACATTGATGTTATCATTTAATGAAATGTCAGATACAGAAATAGAAATAGGTGGCGCTGGCCACAAATGTCAATCTTCCGAAAGTTCATTATTGATGAGGCTTTTTGCGACCGCAATAGCTGAGGTGGTCCCTCTGATGGTGATCATTGATACCTGGGCACCGTCCTGCGTCACGTCCTTAAGATTGATGGTCGCCCCGGACTTCTCCCTGAAGCCCTCGATGGTGCTACCCTTGGATCCTATGATGCGCCCAGCATCCTTCTTCGGCACAAACATGACCTCCTCACGGGTCCTCTTCTTCGTGTCAGGCTTGGTGCTTGAGGAGGACTTGACCACAGCAGTGGGAGCCCGTGGAGGAATGATGGATGTACGAGAGGTGATTGCAGAGTCTCCTTAAAGGAGGGCGAGGTCAGACGGAGGATCTGTCTTCTTGGCCGCCGGAGGCATGGTAAGCTGGTTGATTGCAGCACAGACAGAGGCTAAAGAAGCCGGAAGCAGCTGACCCTTCTCCGCCTCGCCCTCTGAACCAAGGAAACTCTCGATCCTCTTATAGGTGTAGCCAGGAAATACAAGTGAAGAAAGGCAACTGTCCAGGGCATACCACTGCTGTATCACAGCGATGTCCTGGTCACCCACCGGGGGTGGGGTAAGAATAACCACCCTAGGTCCTTTGGACCTCAGCAGTCTGACAGCCTGGTTCAGCCTCCTGAAGACTTTCCGTCCCGACCAGGACTTCTTGAGAGGCATAATGTTGGGTAAGATGATAATCACGTCCACCCCGGCCGCCAGTTCCAGTTCCATCGCTATATAAGCGATGCTGTCCGTGGAGATGGAGGTGTGGCAATCGGTACGATTGATCCCATCTGCAAAGTCGTCTTCTTGGCCCTGGACGCAGAGAAGAATCTGAAGTTGTTTGGAGGTCTGAGTAGTAGCATCTTCGTCAGACCCGCTATCAGCATCAGCCGCCGTGGGTAGGTATCTACCCAGGACTTCTTCCTTCTGCGAGAGGAGGGTAGAGGTGCGGGCCAGCTCGGCTGAGAGCCTGGCCCTCCCTGTCTCCAGGGTCTCGATGTTCTTGGCTTGGACCTGGACCTGGTCAGTAAGCCTAGTGACCTCGGCGTTAGCAGCCTGGTTGAGGGCCTTCAGCCTGGCATTGGCTTTGGCCAGATCATCACACCTAGCCTTCCAGTCAATGGTGGTAGGTGTGGTAGGAACTTGAAGATCTGCCGGTAGGGGTGGCAGACCAGGGGAGCCACCAGGTGGCCCCCCGGAGAGGCGAAGCTTGGTTGTGGATCTGGTTTCTCTTCCGTCTTCCATCTCGCTGTTAGATAGTGGGATGGATGATGTGAGGGGGTATATATACCAATCAAATATGACGTGTAATATACAGATCCTAATCCAATTGGTATATAAGTACCACGTGGTAGGAGAATTTCTTGAACCGTGTTAAATTGAGACTGTGGTGGGCTGGAGAACCAATTGCTAGTTTGGAGGGTGTGGTCAGCGTGTACGTGAAACAAAGTGTGAAGCACAATGTGAAACGTAAGTGTAGCCGTTAGAGTAGGATGTGAAGGAAATGTGAAACCACAATCGGTAGACCGTGTAGAATATGATGTGTGTAGTAACTTTGGCCACGTGTAGTGCGTGCGGCCAGGCAGGTAGGAGTGAGTGGTATTAGACAGATTAACACCTGGGGCAGAGGGCTCACACAGTATGTGGTCAAATTAAGTAGGTAAACAAATATTATCTAGGACACTTTGTAAAAAAGATTTCAGTGAGAATTGATAATAGAATAATAAGGAATTGCGGAAACTTATTGGTATTTTCCGTGGTGGGAACACGGAAATGTAATATGAATTCCGGTATTGATATCGGGGAAAACACGCCGCGGCAGTAACGGTGTGTGTGGTATTTCTGTCCCGGCAGAGGGTACAGTGAGGTATAGGTGCCTCGGCAGAGAGACACAGGAATTAATTGGTTTGGTAAATTTGGTGGTAAGGCAAATTACCACCAGAGAGATTGAGAATAGAAGGCAAGGTGACCCGGGAGGAATGTAGCAATAAGTAGACGTGGTGAGCGCCGAGCAGCAGCCACCAGCACCGTGTACCTGAAGGTACAAACTACAATCCAGTCCTCGTGGCGAGTAAGTCCAGTTAGCGGTCGCCAACAGGCTACAAACTGGCTAGAAACACTAAAAAACCGGGTCTAGGTTACGCAAGGGTGGAGTACAAGAGATCTACGTAGTCTTGGTAACTCTCAGAAGTATTGTGACAACGTGTATGTAGCTATTCACCGAGCATTAAGCGGAGCTCGATGAAAACACGTCCATTGCCAAAGCCCACGCATGCGCAACCCCAAGCAAATAATTTATATCTCACTGTTGTAACTGTGTTTCACCATTGTAACTATCTCGCCCTGTTGTAACTGTCTCACTATTACAGCTATCTCTCAATGTTGCAGCTATCTTATTGTTGTAACTATCTCTCACTTTGTGCAGCTATTTTTCATGAGAGATAGCTGCATTGAGACATGAAAAATAGCTGCACAAAGTGAGAGATAGTTACAACAAGTGAGAGATAGTTACAAGTGATAAATAGTTACAATATTTGCAATATTGAGAGATAGCTGCAACAATGAGACAGTTACAACAGGGAGAGATAGCTGCATAAATGAGAGACAGCTACATAAGTGAGATGACTGCAAAGTGAGAGATATTTACAGCAGTGAGAGATAGTTACAGCAGTGAGAGATAGCTGCACAAATGAGAAACAATTACATAAGTATATATATATATATATATATATATATATATATATATATATATATATATATATATATATATCGGTGTAAACTAAACCGTTTCTTGCACATGTAAGAGTCAGCTGCATCAGTGAGATAGCTAAGACAGCTGCATAAGTGAGAGATAATTACAACAGCGAGAGAGTTACAGCAGAGATAGATAGCTGCACAAGTGAGAGACAGCTGCATAAGTGAGAGATAGTGCTGCATATGTGAGAGACAGCTGCATCAGTGAGAGATAGTTGTGCCAAAAAATCAACAATTATATGCAGATGTAACAAGGACACGGGTTGGACACAATCAAGGTCACTAGAGGCAGTCACTTAACATGAAAAATCAAACTTGTGACCTGCATTTCTAACTTATGTTTTATTAAAATGCAAGGTCTCCTTGTCCTAAATCCAATATATTTTTGCACAAGGACATACCATTAAAATTTTATGGCTGCTTAACATACGTGTGTTGCAGGGGGTACGTACTCTACAAACTATATACACTGATTTTGGATAATTAAGAAATCTTATCCAAATTAGTTATATTAATGAAACAAATATAAAGCAAATAATTTAATATAGTGTATATAATGTTCTAACATAGTTAAAACTAAATTTGGACAACCAAAATTTTAAATATATAGAGAAAAAATGTTGAGACGGGGAAATAACATTTTGATATTTTCAGTACTGCTCCAAGCAAAGATTATGACAACAAATTAACTTCAAATGAATCTCGACTCATAATGCTTATCAACTGCAGATAAAGCAAGAATATTTGTGAAAGATGTAATATGCAACTGCCTAAGTATTTCACTTCTTATTGTTTTGAAAAAATTGATACATTACCTGGGGTACGTACTCTACACATAAACTAACACAGAAACAACACTGATTTTCACAACAAAAATGAAATTGAAATATTTACAAAACTGATTTTTATTTTGAATTGACTTGCAATTGACATTCCATATATTTTTAATACTTAGATATCTTCTTGAGCATCAAATAATTCTGTTACAGTATTGGGATGGGCTTCATCAAGGTCTGAATGTACACTCGGCAGTATTACAATGCAATAATATATTTTTTGATGTCACCAAACATTTAAGATGTTGCTTATGATAACAAGCTGAATAATACCTTTTAGATAAAAAAATAAACCATGAATCAGTGTACTATTTCCAAAACAATAAATATTTTGATGTCCTATACTTATTAAAAATAAACTGATATGAATGTGCATTGTGTGCTGTACCTTTTTGTCAAGTTAAAGTTAACAACTAATATAAAGGATACATTGCACAAACAAGGTATATTTTGACTAATTATTATCCATTTAGTTTGTTTAGGATTGTCTGATGTATGACATCATGACAAACCTGGATATTTCACAATACCTCAGAAAAAAATGTTTTTTTTAAAGGAATTTCTGGTTTTAACCCCTGTAATAAAAAAATCTACATTTCTAATAATGATTGATTGATTATATTTTATAGTTGTTTATACACGTACAATATAGGTACAAAAATATATTTGACCAATGTTGAGTATTGTAAGTGAAATAATTGTTGGTTGAAAATGAGATGTCTTGTCTGTTTGTAGTGTACGTACGCATATGTACCCCGTTGTACAAAGAGATGTTAGTGTTGGTCTTGATAGAATTTTAAATCATTTATGTTGTTTGTAAAGTGATGAGATATCAAGTGGACAACTCTGTTAAAAAACCAGGTTTGATAATTATGTTTTGCCTTTTAACACAAAATTTCTAAAGATATGAAACATGACGTTGCCTCCATATTTTTAATTGTATTCTTGTTTAATTTACTCATTTTGGCTATGTTCTTTGAATAAGAAGTCCACAAACTTTTGTACTTGATGGATTCCTTGCTCTGTTTAGTTCATAAATTGTTATGAGCCACCTAGTCCCAGGGTGAGCAGTATTTGGTAAATATTAATCAAATGATGTAGTGTACGTACCCCAGAAGCAATTACATTTTAGTAAGTTCATAGAGTAGACTATACAGACTTTTATGATACTCATTTTACAATTAAATAATTATCAAACCATTTGTATTTAGTTTTTATATACTTATTCAAAATTAACTTCAAAGTTTCACTTGGTCTGGATAATGAATTTGGTAGAAATTCAAATATTTCCTAAATTTTTGTAAGAAATTTTGTGTAGAGAGCAAACACATAATTATTAAACAATTTCTAAAACTGTTGTTTTGTTAAACAGAGATGTCCACTTGACATTCATCACTTTACAAACAATATAAATGATTCAAAATCCTTTGATCCTAAACAATGCTGAAAAGGTCGTTAGTACAAATAAATTGATTTGATGTTCTTTGAGAGACAGACACCAATTCTGATATTATATAGACCCCTAATACAAATGTAAGAGACAGTTGTTTTGTTCTAGATATATAATATTAAAAGTAAAGGGTCTATCTGAAATATTTCACACTTTCCCCCAATGATCTGTAAGTTGAATGGTCTGTCCATTAAAATGCCTTTAAAAAGGCTTTTTATCTTAGACTAATGGTCTGTCCATTAAATTGCCTTTGAAAATGCTGCTAATAATAAAATTGTGTTTTTATGACCCTTTCCGCAACAATAGCCATATCAGGTCGACTTTCCCAGATAAATACTATAGTCTGAAATAGCACTTTCTTGTGTTTATTATTATATTATTACTTAATGTATAAATGAAGTCTGGTATATTTCAGCTTGATCCGATATGAATAACTATATATTTCAACTTTGGATGCTTATACATTTCAACTTGATTTAAAATGATTTAAAAGTCAATCAAGTCCAACACTAACACCTCTGTGAACAAGGGGGTACATACTCTACAAGGGGGCACATACACTACAATACAGACTTCACATCTCATTTTCTGGTTTTGGGAGCATGCTTTCAACCAATAATTATCTCACTAATAATACTCAACAGTAGCTCAATATGACTGTATAATATGAATTAGTTATCTTTTCTGGAACTACCAATTCACATGGGGTACGTACTCTACGCATTTTTGTTGAAATTCTCCTCAAAACATGATATTGCATAATATTCACATAACAATGATTTGACTAACTTAAAATATTTATTTGTTTATTCCTTCATATGATACTGTCAAATGAAGGTATTTATTAATCCATTTGTGTTATTAATATTAGAAATGTAGACCGTGTTTTACTATTGGGGTTTTAAACCAGAAATTCCGTGACAAAACACATATTTTTCAGTGGTATCGTGGAATATGCAATTTGCGGTGATACCATACACCAGACAATCTTAAAAAAATAGAGAAATAATTAGTCAAAATATGACTTATTTTTGCAATGTAACCTTTAAATTAATTGTGAAATTTACCTTGACAGAAAGGTCCAACACATAATGAACATTCGTAACAGTTGATTTTTCATACATTTCGGACGTTAAAATATTCATTGTGTTGGGAGTAATGCACCGATTCGTGATTTCTTTTTTTTATTTAAAAGGTATCATTCAGCTTGTTGTCATAAGTGGCATCTTGAATGTTTGGTGATGTCAAAATATATTTCATTGCATTGTAACACTGTCAAATGTATATTCAGACCTTGATTGTGTCCAACCCGACACCAAATGAAAGTTTGAATGAGAATTCTTAATTTTTTTTTATAAGAGACCAGTTTACTGACAAGGAATTGTTTTGTTGCTTGTTCCTTGGAGGATTTTTTCATGTATTAAGTTTAGTGATACCTCATCATTATTAATGATAACAAAGAATTCTTCATTTTGGTGTCCTGTGTTACATCTGGAGAAGTAGGATTGATATATGTATGAGAGTTATAAATGATTCGTTAAAAGTTAGAATGGACAGATCTTAACAATTTTGCACCTAATCAAAAAACTGATCCCCTTCATGCTTTTTTCATTTGTTTTAGTTGCTTAAATAATCCTTGCCTGACACAAGTGTGTGCACCATTCTATGTATTCTTATCTTTGTTCAAATCACCACAGTATACTGAAATATTATGATAAAAAATGTATTCTAAGATGAGCAAAACGTTTTAATGTTATTCATTCACTTATAAAATATTTGACAAAATGGTGTTAAGTGTCAGAAGAAATGCAAAAACTAATATAACATGTACACCATGGAATACATACAATATGGAGTCCTTGTTACATCAAGCACTGGTCTTGCAATATTTCACCAAAAATGCTTTGGCAAGATGACCTCAAATTCTCATAATTTTTCTACAGTATTTATGCTATATCAATTTGTATTTCAGTCTCATTATTTTATATTTGGTTTGTTATCAGTGTGTGATTTGGACCAATGTAACAAGGACTCCATCCAACTTCAATACCTTTTGTGTCCAGTGTTACATCATGTTTACAATTCAAAAGGAAACATATAATTGTTGAAATAAAATATCAGGATTTTTTGTCATAAAATTTTTTCATCTTCACATAAAGATAGGACTGGAATAATGATTCTATTTAAACTTAGGTTTTATGTAAAATGTGAAACCAACGTAACAGAGGACACCAAAAAATCCAGGAACATTTCTTTCAATGATCTAGAGGTTTAAAGGTTTTAGAGACACATGCTCCATATATTTCAGTGGATTATGAGAGAGAAACTACTAAACTGGCATCTAATACACATTTTAAAAGATATTATGGACTGTAACTATCCCTTTTGTGATGTTTTGATATTCATAACAGGATGTAACAATCAATTTTCTCACCTGGACATTTCGGTGACATTCAGTATCCAGTTAAAACTGCCACAAAACAGCTCTGCAATGAGGTACCAACTTGTGGAAAATTATAAAATTTTAGTTACCTTTTTTGGTGGGTGAAAAAATAGTATGAAGGTCTTATTCTGAACATTATACAAAAAGTCCCAGATGTAACATCCTGACACCAAAGAAATGTCAAGACGAAATGTGCACTTTTCAGAGATTTAAGCTAAAAAATATTTTAATTCGAAAGCATGTTTTTGCACCAGAATGGCATCATATTGACCTGGAATGACATCCAGGTCAGGTGATGTTTTTAAATATGTTACCTCACTACACAGGAGTCCCCAGACGTAACAAAGTGGACACAAAATGTTACATCATATATGGTATTTTTCAAAGGTGTTTTTCAGCTGAAAATTTTATAGAATAATTGCAATCTTGAAAAAAATTGTGAAATGGTGTTTTTACGACCCTTTCAGCAACTATGGCCATATCAGGTCGACTTTCGAGCCTTTTACCCAGTGTGAAAGTAACACTGCCGGCAGTGGGAGTCGAACCCACCACCTCCCGTCCTCCACTTATTTAACCAACAAAGGCACAGATCCTACACTTTACCAACTGTGCTAGTGGGGTCGGTTTGCAATCTTGAATGAAATGTTGATCCTTTTATTATTTTTGTAAAAAGAAAACCAAGTCTGATTAATTTCACCTATAAAAAATAAAGAAAAAAACATTTAAACAGGCATCATAAACAGAGGACATAATTTTTAATGAATTTGTCCCCTATTTTCTCAAATAAACGGGAATTAAAAAAGGTTTGATAATGATATTTCTAACATTCACATGATAAATTATCTCTTGCATACAATGTTGAAATTATGGAATTATAAAATACTGTTTACATTCAGTACATTTTTTAGAATTCATCATTTGCTCTGACGTAACCTAAATCGCAGGACTTAAGATTCTGGCTCATAAGTGAGAGATAGCTGCATTTGTGAGAGACAGCTGCATCAGCGAGAGATAGTTGTACAAGGGAGAGACATAGGTGAGAGATAGTTACAAAAGTGAGACAGTTATAACACAGATAACTGAATAAGTGAGAGACAAGTTACAGTTACAGTAGTTACAGCAGAGATAGATAGCTGCACAAGTGAGAAACAACTGCAAGGGACAGCTTCATCAGTGAGATAGCTTTGCAAGGGAGAGACAGCTGCATAAGTGAGAGATAGTCACAACAGAGAGAGACAGCATCCTTTCCCAGCCGAAGGCACTTGTAACGTATAAAGCATTATGATTTTAACGTTTTCCGAGGAACTTGAGAGGTTTTTTGAAGCAGGTTGTGCTTTTTAATTGAATTTGACTGTTTGATTTTCTTGATTTAATGTTCTTTAAATTTCGGACCCTGTCCCTCACGGCCGCTAGACTATTTAGTTTATTTCACGCTTTGTACAACTCCTGCGCGGGGTCAAAATGTCCATTTCTAAGCTGTATATATTGAACCCCATGTTTTCTATTGTTTTCTATGAGAATTTTTCAATATTTCTAGGAAATTTTATACCATTATTTTTATTGGGTTATTGGCCGTTTTTAAGCATCTTTTGTGGGCATAGGTGCATATTTGCCTATAAATTTTCACCCCCTGGGTGGTATAAGACTCTGACAAGAGGAAAGTTTTTTTTTTCAATTATGTAATTATTTCATGTTATTCTCTCTTCCCTGTTTCCTTGTTGTAATACAGTACGTGTCTATATGTTGTCTGCATTACAGCTGGCAAGTCCCAATTATATTGACATACAGTACGTGTCTATATGTTGCCTATATTACATCTGGCAAGTCCAAGATATATTGACATACAGTATGTGTCTATATATTGTCTACATTACATCTGGCAAGTCCCAGATATATTGACATATAGTATGTGTCTATTTGTTGTCTACATTACATCTGGCAAGTCCAGATATATTGACATACAGTACGTGTCTATATGTTGTCTACATTACATCTGGCAAGTCACAGATATATTGACACACAGTATGTGTCTTTTTGTTGTCTACATTACATTTGGCAAGTCCCATATATATTGACATACAGTATGTGTCTATATGTTGTCCATATTACATCTGGCAAGTCCCAATTATATTGACATACAGTACGTGTCTATATGTTGTCTACATTACATACAGCAAGTCCCAGATATATTGACATAGAGTATTTGTCTACATGTTGTCTACATTACAGCCAGCAAGTTCCAGATATATTGACATACAGTTTATGTCTATATGTTGCCTACATTACATCTGGCAAGTCCCAGATATATTGACATATAGTATGTGTCTATATATGGTCTATATTACATCTGGCAAGTCCCAGATATATTGACATACAGCATGTGTCTATATATTGTCTACATTACGTCTGGCAAGTCCCAGATATATTGACATACAGTACGTGTCTACATATTGTCCATATTACAACTGGCAAGTCCCAGATATATTGACATACAGTACGTGTCTATACGTTGTCTGTATTACAGCCAGTAAGTCCCAATTATATTGACATACAGTACGTGTATATTACATCTGGCAAGTCCCAGATATATTGACATACAGTACGTGTCTATATGTTGTCTACATTACATCTGGCAAGTCCCAGATATATTGACATACAGTACGTGTATATACATTGTCTACATTACATCTGGCAAGTCCCAGATATATTGACATACAGTACATGTCTATATGTTGTCTATATTACATCTGGCAACTCCCAGATATATTGACATACAGTATGTGTCTATTTGTTGTCAATATTACAGCCAGTAAGTCCCAGGTATATTGACATACAGTACGTGTCTACATATTGTCTACATTACATCCGGCAAGTCCCAGATATATTGACATACAGTACATATCTATATGTTGTCTACATTACATCTGGCAAGTCCCAGATATATTGACATACATCGTGTATCAGTATGCTTTATTTTCATTCATAGGTTCATAATAAGGTACAAAAAAGTGAACTGTGCTTATACCTTTACATACATCTGAGAGTAACAATATTGCTCTCAGCATGCATGAAGGGTTAATTGGTTGAGCACTGGAAACAATAGCATCTCCAAAATTACAAAATGAAAACTTTACTCTATTTTTCAACTCAGATATCATATCATTTTGTTTTTTTACACTCAAATATACATATACATGTATATGCATATTCTTTCTGAATGTTCTTTCTTTCTGCATATTCTTTCTGAATGGTCGCACATGACTCCAGATAACTTGAAATTTAATAACACCTGGTGGATAGAAAGAGAACTAGTCGTCAGATTTCAAACCAGTTATAACAGCTCCAAAGCGCAGACATATTTTACCGTTTTCATGCAGACAGACATAAACTTCCGGTCAGCCAGGAAAAATGAAAATGACAGAAGAGGTTTGTGATTAACTTCACTTTTAGTTGTAATTTGCTGGTCCACACATGCACGTAGCCAAATTAATACGACAATAGGGTCTTTGTGGTTTGTTGTGTTATTGTAAAGCACTCAGAGTGAGATTAACACGTTTGCTTGAGTACATGGCGCTCGCTAGTTTGATGGAATCTTCTGTCTTATTCACCCCATAAATATTAATATGAGACGGACACATTTGATGTCCTTTGACCATATGTCATGCAAAAATATTGAATTATTTTGTTTTGAAAAAACAAGGCAAGAAATGGGCGCATTAACCTTAAGGGCGCAAATTAGTTTAGCATCCTTAATGAAGTTATATTCCCCCCCCCCCCATTTCCTCATAATGACAATCTCAGTTTCTCCGCAACCTGGCATAGGCCCCCTGCCAATCTCTCCAACCAATGATTAAATATAGTGGAGTTGTACAGATCTGGTTCCGGTAAAGTTGTACACTTCTGGTGTGTACTTTTCAATGGGGGAAAAAACAATATGGAGATCGGCAATCAGCCTATAAAAGAAAATTCCATTCATTGTTCAAAAGTTACCTGATAAACAGTGTTTGTGATTTCATAATGGAATATAATAAACAGACAAACGGAGGAGGTGACAAAATACTCTTGCCTATGAAGTAATGACCAAGGCTAGGGGTAAGGGTAAAATTATTAACCCCTAATGGGCGTGAAGGACATCAACATCTGGTAACTAAGGGAAGTTGGCCCCCGAGCGAAGTCGGCCCCTCAAAGAAGTCGGCCCCCAGATTTAAGTGACTAGATTATCATGTTACTGGAAGTAAATTAAAGGCTACCGAGGGTCCCTAGGGTTAGTTAATGCCCTTAGGGTCAAATAGCCTTCTCAAAGGAGATTTCATGAGTTTTGAGCCAGTACAGAGCAACTGGGGCCGGCTTCTCTTGGGGGCCGAGTTCACCTACCCACAGCGGGGATGGCTTCACTTGGGGGCTGACTTCACTTTGGGGCAGACTTCACTTTGGGGCCGACTTCACTTGGGGGCCGACTTCACTGGTATTCTGGAGAGTGAGTGACGATCCTACACGCCAAAGAGGAGATATAAATTAGTTCTGAATGGGGAGGGTCGTGGGAATGAGGCAAAGTGATATCGAGGCCTGTAGAGAGATTTGGAAATGGACCAGGGTCGCTATCTCTCTCATGTCTGCCAATTCTCACTGCTTGAGTCTCAACATTTGTGATCCACCAGGTGCCTCCCTTGTCGTGCACAATGCATGCTGGGATATGTTTTTAGACATGACAGCTGATATGTTGACTACTATTTTGTGTGCTGTGAGAAGAATACATTACTGATTTTGGCAACAAATGTGCATACATAAAATAGATAATCAGATTCGGGATCTTAAGAAGAATAGAAATACAGTGTGGGGTGAATTAAACTGACTGAAGGCCACGAATCGTGGCGCAGTTGGTTAGTGCACCAGCTTATTAGTGCCAGTTCCTCAGTGGTGATCTGAAGGTTGTGGGTTCGATCTCCGGCCGTGGCGAGATTGAACTCACAATACAATTTCCCACATGAGCTGAGGCCCGTGCCTAAAGGGTTAACCCGTTGTCCTTGTAAATCTGTGACCGGGTGGGTTTTCATGTCAAGGACCTGCGACATGACAATTCAGTGAGGAAGCACTATATCTGCTACAAGTAGGTCTCATCATGAAATGACTGAAATAATATTGAAAGTGATGTAAAACCCCAAACAAACAAATAAACTGACTGAAATAAAATGACATGTCATTCTATATCAAAACTAATGAAGTATAGAAGATTAGCTTAGATTGTATGCATACGTTTACTCAGCAAAGCCATTAGGTATCAGGTGAGAGAAAATTGGTTTACAGCATTGAAGACCTAAAATTTAATTCTATGGCTATTTTGTTATTATTCCAAGTCTAAAATTCAACATATTATATTTCATCAAAAACACCACAAAGCAGTTAGTGAATACATAGATATGGCATCTATTCGACTCCCTTTGAGGGAAAATTCACATGTGATATTTTAGAGTTGATTGTCTTTTTCTGCTTGTAGGAGTCAGATGTGTTTGAGATCACAGACTTCACCACAGCATCTGACTGGGAAAGGTAACTCATTATTATTCAATTCAATTCAATGTTATTTCTCAGAGAGACCTCTGTTGGTGACTATGAAAACCACCAAGGAGGTATGGGAGAAAAAAGAAAGGTGTGGATGGCCTTTGATAGTACAGTGGCTCCACCTTGTATACATGTACTATGTGTATAATCTTATCTGAAAATCTAAATAAAATGTTCCTATTTATGTATTAAAAAATGTTCCTTTTTATGTACATTTTAATTATAAACTTTGTCCAGCAATAGTTTCTGTTAGTGATTGAAATTACTTCATATGTTGATTGTAGTAGTGACTTATACATATAAATATAGGCCTACATATATATCTCTATATAATAAAAAGTGGGAGAAATGTTATTATAATAAATGATTAGGTTTTATCATGTCTCTACTTCATATCTACATTCTAGTCACAAATATCAAAATCATGATAATGTACCGTATTTACTTGAATATAAGACGACTCGTGTATAAGACGACCCCCAAAATGTACATTGATATGTTATTTACATGCTGGGGCTCAATATGAATCTGTGGTACTTTATTCCCTGAGATCAAGAAAAACTTCATTTTGGAATCCTATTTTGTCATTATTCCTGGCACATTTTAAAAGATTTGGTCAGAAACAGGATTCCAATTTTCTTCTTGGCTCAAACATGCTTGGCAAATTTGAAATGTCAGAATCTTTATTCTGTTCTCAAGTGAGAGTGAAGATTTCGTGCCCTCTAAGAAAATATGAAAAAAAAAATATGTATCACTTTTTCATATACTTGAACTGATGCATGCAAGTCATGAAAACGAAAATACTTACTTATTTGTGACTAAATTCATGAGAGTTCTCTTTATTATAATAGGTAGAAAGCGATAGATTATTTCATTTTATCCCAATTTCACTGCCTTTTAATGTGAAGTTGTTCAATTGTTAAAGGTTCATTGCTCGGTTAGAAGAAATCATACATGAATGGAAGCTGACAGCACCGCAGATCTCATCTCCACTGACCAAGGTAGGCAATGAGTCAATCGTACATGAATGGAAGCTGACAGCGCCACAGATCTCATCTCCACTGACCAAGGTAGGCAATGGGTCAATCATACATGAATGGAAGCTGACAGCACCGCAGATCTCATCTCCACTGACCAAGGTAGGCAATGAGTCAATCATACATGAATGGAAGCTGACAGCGCCGCAGATCTCATCTCCACTGACCAAGGTAGGCAATGAGTCAATCATACATGAATGCAAGCTGACAGCGCCGCAGATCTCATCTCCACTGACCAAGGTAGGCAATGGGTCAATCATACATGAATGGAAACTGACAGCACCGCAGATCTCATCTCCACTGACCAAGGTAGGCAATGAGTCAATCATACATGAATGGAAGCTGACAGCGCCACAGATCTCATCTCCACTGACCAAGGTAGGCAATGAGTCAATCATACATGAATGGAAGCTGACAGCACCGCAGATCTCATCTCCACTGACCAAGGTAGGCAATGAGTCAATCATACATGAATGGAAGCTGACAGCACCACAGATCTCATCTCCACTGACCAAGGTAGGCAATGGGTCAATCATACATGAATGGAAACTGACAGCACCGCAGATCTCATCTCCACTGACCAAGGTAGGCAATGACTCAATCATACATGAATGGAAGCTGACAGTGCCACAGATCTCATCTCCACTGACCAAGGTAGGCAATGAGTCAATCATACATGAATGGAAACTGACAGCACCACAGATCTCATCTCCACTGACCAAGGTAGGCAATGAGTCAATCATACATGAATGGAAACTGACAGCACCACAGATCTCATCTCCACTGACCAAGGTAGGCAATGAGTCAATCATACATGAATGGAAACTGACAGCGCCACAGATCTCATCTCCACTGACCAAGGTAGGTTAAAGAGTCACTCGTGTTAAATACTCCTGTATTGTACAAATTTGAGTCATTTTTCATTGGGGTGCTTTTTTTGTTTTGGCATCATTGTACTTAAGTTTTGGCAATAACTATCAAAAAGCAATATGCTATTGGACTTTGAATATTGACATATTGGAAATAACATACATTCTGAAAAGTTGTTGATAAGGAATGGCAAGGAAAATTGCCTAGATTTACTATTGTGAAAGGCATCCCTTGATAAATGATAGCTCAGCTAGAGATGTCTGGTGGAAAACTGTCCATTTTGTATCATTTATTCATCTCATCTTGGGGCAATTCTACATCTCAGCTGAAAGTCATTTATTTGCCTCAAGTCTTATCTCGATAAAAACAGGCTATATTTAGCACAAAAAACAGGCTATATTTGGCACAGAAAACAGGTTATATTTGGCACAAAAAACAGGTTATATTTAGCACAGAAAACAGGCTATATTTAGCACATAAAACAGGCTATATTTAGCACATAAAACAGGCTATATTTGACACATAAAACAGGCTATATTTGGCACAGAAAACAGGCTATATTTGGCACAGAAAACAGGCTATATTTAGCACAAAAAACAGGCTATATTTAGCACAAAAAACAGGCTATATTTAGCACAGCAAACAGGCTATATTTGGCACAGAAAACAGGCTATATTTAGCACATAAACAGGCTATATTTAGCACATAAAACAGGCTATATTTGGCACAGAAAACAGGCTATATTTAGCAAGGAAACAGGCTATATTTGGCACAGAAAAAAGGCCACTTTTCTTACAGTGAAAAAATGTGAAATGGTGTTTTTACGACCCTTTCAGCAACTATGGCCATATCAGGTCGACTTTCGAGCCTTTTACCCAGTGTGAAAGTAACACTGCCGGCAGTGGGAGTTGAACCCACCACCTCCCGTCCTCCACTTATTTTAACCAACAAAGGCACAGATCCTATACTCTACCAACTGTGCTAGTGGGGTCGGTCTTCTTACAGTGAAATGTATGGAAAGTACATGGGAAAACTGATCGATTTAATTAATTTCAGCCTTTCCACTATTTTACAGTATCTTTTTAACAAGGCTGATTTTGTTAAATGAAAAATAAACTTCAAGAGTATGAACTAAGTAGATTTTATTAAATGGAAATTAAAGTTCAAGAATATATCTTTTGAATTCAGTTGATTTTATTGAATGGAAAGTAAAATTCAAGAATATCTTTTGAACTAAATATTTATTATATGGTAAATGAACTTCAAGAATGTCTTTAGAATTAAGTTGATTTTATTCAATGGAAAGTAAACATATATCATTGCAACTAAGGTGATTTTGTTATATTAAAAGTAAACTTCAAGTATATTTTTTGAACCTGGGTGATTTTATGAAATGTTAAGTCAACCTCAAGGCCAAGCATATCTTTGGAACTAAGTTGATTTTGTTGAATAGATGTGGATTCTGGAGTTGCTGTTTGATGATGATGATAATTTATTTATCTAATCCATAAAATATGAATCAGAAAGTTGCCAAGACAGGCTAATGCCTAACTAAGCTGGGAACCTTTTACAAATACATTGAATGCTATGTTGCAAAATTAATATAACAGACTACATAACGGTTGATTAACAATGTTGATTATAGATGCAGGTTCATAAGACGTAGTGATGATAAAGAGATATGTTATAACAATAATATGATCATAGAAGGGAGTTTGGTTGTATAATAATAAAAAAAATAAAATAAAAGATAACAATTAAATAAATAGATAAATAAAAACTATAAAATAAAATAAAAAATAAAATAAATGAGATAAATACAATAAATAGATAAATGAATAAATAAATTAAATAGATTAAATAAATTAAATGAATAAATAAGTAAAAAAAATCAAATGAATAAAATAAATTAATTAAATAAATAATAAATTAAATAAATTAATTAAATAAATAATAAATTGTATAAATTAATTAAATAAATAAATCAATAAATCAAATAAATAAATAAGTTATTGTTATATTTGCGGCAGGGGGAGATACACGGGACCTGGGAAGAGATATCAGATGACCTTCAGTTTGCAGACTTCAAGTTCAGCATCACGAGACATGTCCTCCGCCGCCAGCAGGACAAAGAAGTGTCGCCCTCTGGTGGACAAGATGATAATCAAACCGACGCAGCCAAATTGGACGCACAGACTGAAAATTATCAAGGTGAATCTGCAGAAAAATTTGCTATCATTTCTGAAAACTTATCATCAAACTCAAAATCAAACTCAAACTCAAAAATTCAAACTCAATTTTGTACAAAATGCAAATGTGGCATTATATTTCAGCTGAGAGCAATAATAAATATATATTGCTTTAAGGGTTAAAAAATGATGCCCTTTTTCTCAGTTTCAAGTAAAATGCAAACGTAAAGGTGACATTTATATACCGACTCCAGACATTGTCTGCTCATAGTGGCTGATAGTAACTGGCCAGGATTCGAACCTTGAATCTCTGGATTTCAAGGTGAATTCTCCACCATTCAGCCAATCAATTTTATATCAAACTCACTCAACCAGATATACGGCTCCAAATTTTTTTTTTTTTTTTTTTTTTTTTTTCTAGTATAATCATTGTGTACATCAGAGCTTGCGTGATTTTGTGATCTAATATGGTTACCATGGTGATATATTTGAAGAATCTGCTCCGTCGTGTTGGATGGACCTGGTCTCGGTCGAGAATGACTTCCCGTCGCGTGCTCACTGCCTGGTGAGGTGGTACGGTCTCCACGACTTTGTCATCCTGGCCCCCGCCATCAACTCCGAAAATATCAGCAGCGAGAGTCGAGCTAACATCGTCCTCAGCTCCGTCTCCATAGCTCTGCATAATACGGGCTGGTAAGAGATAACCTAGCGTTCTTAATACAGGCTGGTAAGAAATGACTTAGCGTTCTTAAAACAGGCTGGTAAGAAATGACCTAGCGTTCTTAATACAGGCTGGTAAGAAATGACCTAGCGTTCTTAATACAGGCTGGTAAGAGATAACCTAGCGTTCTTAAAACAGGCTGGTAAGGAACGACTTAGCGTTCTTAAAACAGGCTGGTAAGAAATGACCTAGCGTTCTTAATACAGGCTGGTAAGAAATGACCTAACGTTCTTAATACAGGCTGGTAAGAAATGACTTAGCATTCTTAATACAGGCTGGTAAGGAACGACTTAGCATTCTTAATACAGGCTGGTAAGAGATGACCTAGCGTTCTTAATACAGGCTGGTAAGAAATGACCTAGCATTCTTAATACAGGCTGGTAAGAAATGACCTAGCGTTCTTAATACAGGCTGGTAAGAAATGACCTAACGTTCTTAATACAGGCTGGTAAGAAATGACCTAGCATTCTTAATAAAGGCTGGTAAGAAATGACTTAGCATTCTTAATACAGGCTGGTAAGGAACGACTTAGCATTCTTAATACAGGCTGGTAAGAAATGACTTGGCATTCTTAATAAAGGCTGGTAAGAAATGACCTAGCGTTCTTAATACAGGCTGGTAAGAAATGACCTAGCATTCTTAATACAGGCTGGTAAGAAATGACCTAGCGTTCTTAATAAAGGCTGGTAAGAAATGACCTAGCGTTCTTAATACAGGCTGGTAAGAGATGACCTAGCATTCTTAATACAGTCTGGTAAGAAATGACTTAGGGTTCTTAATACAGGCTGGTAAGAAATGACCTAGCGTTCTTAATAAAGGCTGGTAAGAAATGACTTAGCATTCTTAATACAGGCTGGTAAGAAATGACCTAGCGTTCTTAATACAGGCTGGTAAGAAATGACCTAGCATTCTTAATACAGGCTGGTAAGAAATGACCTAGCATTCTTAATAAAGGCTGGTAAGAAATGACTTAGCATTCTTAATACAGGCTGGTAAGAGATAACCTAGCGTTCTTAAAACAGGCTGGTAAGAAATGACCTAGCGTTCTTAATACAGGCTGGTAAGAAATGACCTAACGTTCTTAATACAGGCTGGTAAGAAATGACCTAGCATTCTTAATAAAGGCTGGTAAGAAATGACTTAGCATTCTTAATACAGGCTGGTAAGGAACGACTTAGCATTCTTAATACAGGCTGGTAAGAGATGACCTAGCGTTCTTAATACAGGCTGGTAAGAAATGACCTAGCATTCTTAATACAGGCTGGTCAGAAATGACCTAGCATTCTTAATACAGGCTGGTAATAAATGACCTAGCATTCTTAATACAGGCTGGTAAGAAATGACTTAGCATTCTTAATACAGGCTGGTAAGAAATGACCTAGCATTCTTAATACAGGCTGGTAAGAAATGACTTGGCATTCTTAATACAGGCTGGTAAGAAATGACCTAGCATTCTTAATACAGGCTGGTAAGAAATGACTTGGCATTCTTAATACAGGCTGGTAAGAAATGACCTAGCATTCTTAATACAGGCTGGTAAGAAATGACCTAGCATTCTTAATACAGGCTGGTAAGAAATGACTTGGCATTCTTAATAAAGGTCAGTGAGATCTTGCTTAACATTCTAAATACAGGCTGGTAAGAAATGACTTTAATAAAAACTGGTCGGATCTCACTTAACATTCTAAATACAGACTCGTGGGATCTCACTTAAAGAGATTAAGCACCAATTTTGAAAAAAAACGTTTAAAATTCACATATTGGTGATAAATGATGTATATTTTGATGTCTATTTTCTATTTGATTGATGCATCCCCATGTTTGCCTGTTAATTCTATTTTAACAAGACCCTAATTTATTACCCCTTTATGAAAGCACACTTCTTTTTTGGCGTCATTTTTATGTGGAGTGTGACCATAGAGGCACTGAAAGGTAAAATGACGTCATAAGAGTATGGTAATATGCTTATGACATCATCAAAGTTATTGTCCTTTGAATAGTGCCAGAATGACGTCAAACAGTGCTACCCTACTTTGAGCCTCAATTGAGGTCAAACAAAGTTCATGCTACCCGTGTTTACCCATCACGTGCAGCTTATGGCTCAGACAGACCTCAGCTGGGAGTGCCACTCTTATGTCTTATAGCAACTTATATTATTACTCTATTATAATTTTAATTTGTCATGATGTCCACATGGGGCTAAGCTTTCAATTTCACCAAATTGTAGAATTGGTGCTTAATACCTTTAATATTCTAAATACGGACTGGTGAGATCCCACTTAACATTCTCAATACAGACTGGTGGGATCTTACTTATTCTCAATACAGACTGGTGGGATCTCACTTATTCTCAATACAGACCGGCGAGATCTCACTTATTTTTAGTACAGACTGGCGAGATCTCACTTATTCTCAATACAGACTGGCGAGATCTCACTTATTCTCAATACAGACTGGCGAGATCTTACTTATTCTCAATACAGACTGGAGAGATCCCACTTATTTTTAGTACAGACTGGCGAGATCTCACTTATTCTCAATACAGACTGGCGAGATCTCACTTATTCTCAATACAGACTGGCGAGATCTTACTTATTCTCAATACAGACCGGCGAGATCTCACTTATTTTTAGTACAGACTGGCGAGATCTCACTTATTCTCAATACAGACTGGCGAGATCTCACTTATTCTCAAAACAGACAGGTGGGATCTCACTTATTCTCAATACAGACTGGCGAGATCTCACTTATTCTCAATATAGACTGGCGAGATCTCGCTTATTCTCAATATAGACAGGCGAGATCTCGCTTATTCTCAATGCAGACTGGCGAGATCTCACTTATTCTCAATACAGACTGGCGAGATCTCACTTATTCTCAATACAGACTAGCGAGATATCACTTATTCTCAATACAGACTGGCAAGATCTCACTTATTCTCTATACAGACTGGTGAGATATCACTTATTGTCAATACAGACTGGCGAGATCTCACTTATTCTCAATACAGACTGGCAAGATCTCACTTATTCTCAATACAGACTGGTGAGATATCACTTATTCTCAATACAGACCGGCAAGATCTCACTTATTCTCAATACAGACTGGCGAGATCTGACTTATTCTCAATACAGACTGGCGAGATCTGACTTATTCTCAATACAGACTGGTGGGATCTCACTTATTCTCAATACAGACTGGTGAGATCTCACTTATTCTCAATACAGACTGGCGAGATCTCACTTATTCTCAATACAGACTGGCGAGATCTTACTTATTCTCAATACAGACTGGCAGGATCTCACTTATTCTCAATATAGACAGGCGAGATCTCACTTATTCTCAATACAGACTGGCGAGATCTCACTTATTCTCAATACAGACTGGTGGGATCTCACTTATTCTCAATACAGACTGGTGGGATCTCATTTATTCTCAATACAGACTGGCGAGATCTCACTTATTCTCAATATAGACTGGCGAGATCTCACTTATTCTCAATACAGACTGGCGAGATCTCACTTATTCTTAATACAGACTGGTGGGATCTCACTTATTCTTAATACAGACTGGCAGGATCTCACTTATTCTTAATACAGACTGGCAGGATCTCACTTATTCTCAATACAGACTGGCGAGATCTCACTTATTCTCAATACAGACTGGCGAGATCTCACTTATTCTCAATACAGACCAGCGAGATCTCACTTATTCTCAATACAGACCAGCAAGATCTCACTTATAGAATGGTTAAATCTTACCTTTGAACGCAGAGGACCATGCAGATGTTGTGAGTGAAGTTTTGATGGTGTGGCAATGTGTTTCAGTCAAGTGCCGATGTTTGTACAAGTTCAGCAGAAGTGGAGAAAGCTTTACTACGGCCAGTGTGAGACAACCGGCTTCAGGACTGCGTTCGAAATGGTTCACCTCAAACAGGCGCCACCGCAATACAGTCACCTGGCTGGCCTGCTAGACGTCTTCAAATCTAAACTGGTAAGTCCTGTTAAAGAAAGGATACAAGAGTAATCACAGGTGGTACAGTCACTTGACTGACCTGCTAGACATCTTCAAATCTAAATTGGTAAGTCATGTTAATGTAAGGATACAAGGGTAATCACAGGTAGTACAGTCACTTGACTGACCTCCTGGGCGTCTTAAAATCTAAACTGGTAAGTGCTGTAAATGAAAGGACACAAGGGTAATCACAGGTGGTACAGTCACTTGACTGGCCTCCTGGGCATCTAAAAATCTAAACTGGTAAGTGCAGTTGATGAAAGGACATAAGGGTAATCACAGGTGGTACAGTCACTTGACTGGACTGCTGGATGTGTTCAATTCTGCTTCATAAAGGACTTTAAGGGTAATCACAGGTGGTACAGTCACCTGGTTGGCCTGCTAGATGTCATCAACTCTGCAGGACTTCTTCAAAACATCTTGAAATGGTTTTACAATAAAACTACAATCAGTTCAGATTTTGTATTTTGTTTTAATTAATGATATCAAAGCAGTATTTCCTATTCTTTTTCAGAACAGTCCAGTTTCTCCTCTGCCTCCCGTCTCTGTCTCTGTGAGATTTACCTACGTCTTGCAGGACTGGCCACATTACAGCTGGCCCCAACTGCCACCTGGTGAGTATCTAGTGATGTTATAGCTGGCCTCTACTGCCACCTGGTGAGTATCTAGTGATTAATAGCTAGACTCAACTACCACCTGGTGAGTATCTATTTGATTTGATTTGATTTGATTTGATATGTTGGCCGCTCCACTTTTGTCTCGTGGGCACTCAGAGCTTACGCAGCATGGCTATCCAGCTAGAGAGGAGACCCAATAGGCACTATCCCCAATCTGTGAATAGCACTCGTGCTGACCGCCCGGTGCAGGCCCCTACACTGATGAAAAGCTACCCTATCTAATTATCACCTTCTGCACTGACAACTTTCACCTCAACACTCACTCCTTCCCTTGGGGCCTACAATCCCCAGCGCGCTAAAGGGCGTCCAATATCCCTATACAGCCTGAGGCGTCCAATATCCTCGTAAGCCCTACCAATCACAACTAGAGGCTAAAAATGTCCTCCACATGAGTACCTAGTGATCTTCAGCACCTTCATATCTAGTGATATTATAGCTAGCCTCAACTGCCACCTGGTGAGTATCTAGTGATATCATACCTGGCCTCAACTGCCACCTGGTGAGTATCTAGTGATATCAAACCTGGCCTCAACTGCCACCTGGTGAGTGTCTAGTGATATTATAGCTAGACTCAACTGCCACCTAGTGAGTATCTAACTAAGTTTTAACTATGGATATAGATATACAGGAAGTATATAAAGTTTTTTTTGAGTTCCTATGAAAACTGAAGCTGATAGTTTATCAGAATATGTTGAGGTCAAAATCATTTTAAGCAGTGTCTTTTCATTGTAATTCTCTCACATGTTGCAACAATGGTAGCTAGAGCTACGAGATAATAAGGGTTTATGGCTTTAAGATAGCACACAGGGGGTTAATGAGAACAAGATAAATATTAACAGCTTTAGATTAAACATTGACCCTTGCCTGTCCTTTATCAATGAAGACTTTAGTCACTTAACAAGTGGAGCGCTAATTAAGCTAAATACAGGGGAGTACATTTTGTACATTTTGACCCTGCTTGTAAAGGTGGGGTGGGGCTTTGGGGTTGTATAAAGAGTCTTGTTTGCGCATCTAGGTGTGTCATTGTATGTGAGTTTGTTAGTGACATACCCTCGTCTCCAGCTTAATGCTTCGACAAATATTGACACAATCACAAGATACAAAGCACAGAATCAACTCTGGAAGATATTACGTTAACCCAGAGAAGTGAGAACCATTCGTCAAGGTCAAGGTCAAGGTCACAGAGAGCATTTTAGTTAAACTGAAAGACTACAATGTGTTAAAAAGCAAGCATTTCACTCATTTTATTTATTGAGGGGAGGGATTCTTGTCACATAACTTTTGCTTTATATTACATAGATTCTATATATACTTTGGGTGTCTCAGAGGAAATGCAGCATGCACACCCCTGATGTTTCTATATATTTACACAAAATGTTCTAAGCAGTTCCACCCCTGATGTTTCTATATATTTACATATAATGTTCAAAGCAGTCACACCCCTGATGTTTCTATATATTTACATATAATGTTCCAAGCAGTCCCACCCCTGATGTTTCTATATATTTACATATAATGTTCTAGCAGCCCCACCCCTGATGTTTCTATATATTTACATATAATGTTCTAGCAGTCACACCCCTGATGTGGCTATATATTTACATATGATTCTAAGCAGTCCCACCCCTGATGTGACTATATATTTACACATAATGTTCAAACCAGTCCCACCCCTGATGTTTCTATATATTTACATATAATGTTCAAAGCAGTCCCACCCCTGATGTTTCTATATATTTACACATAATGTTCTGGGCAATCACACCCCTGATGTGTCTATATATTTACACATAATGTTCTAGCAGTCCCACCCCTGATGTGTCTATATATTTTCATATAATGTTCTAGCAGTCCCACCCCTGATGTGGCGATATATTTACATATGATGTCATTAGGTTTTGTGGGGTCAGAGAGGAGACAATATGAGACCGACGGAAGCATGCTTCACCGGAAAACATGGGAAACAATATCACCAAAAACACAAAAAACAAAACCGGCAGCCACACTGTCATGAAAAAATATTGTTTCATCTCAAGACCCCCAGAGCCAGGTACTGTGGAATATTAAGAATTCACTCACATCGCATCGACAAATTTGAAGTCATGTGACAAGTGATTATTGCCAAGGGGTAGTCAGGACTGATATCAATTTGATTGGAATAGGCAAGAGAAGATTAGAATAGGCTTGATGTAAGTTTGTAAGATCAGATGCAATAATATGAGGAATCTTACAGTCACGCAGCGTGAGAGGAGACAGTGTCCTATAGTCATGACGTCTTGCGATAAAGTAATTTAAACATTTCAATCGTTTTGCCACAAATCTCGGACTATTACTGGTTAGGGTGTTTCATTTTTCGGACTTTTTTTCCGATCAAGCTGCTCATTAAAAGAAATGTTCTCTGATATGTAGTAAACTCACAGAAAAAATTTAAGACCAATCGATCAACTTTTAGACCCCCCCTACCACCTTGTATGTATGACCTCGGAAATCAGTGCTCGGTGGCCATTTTCTGGTTAAAATTCAAGTCTCATTGCCTCATAATTTCATTTTATTCGACTCAGGTAGTGTCTGTGTCACACACATGTAGTTTTAAAGATTACTTAATATTTCAAGATCATTTCCATTTAATTTGGGTCAAAATCATTCAAATTCAAGACATTAATTCTGAAAAATATACATTTTCAAATTAATTTCACACTCATATCGGATACATTTTTCACATTATTTCAACATTAACTTCAAATTGAGAATTATATTATAGTATGAAAGTTCACAGATTTGTTTCCATTTAATTTTTAGCTCTGCTAAGACTCACAGAGCTTTAGGAGTTGAGAAAATGTCTGTCTGTCCATCTGTCTGTCAAAATTTCTTTGAAAGTCTTCTTCTCCAAAACTACCAGTAATATATGTTTCAAATTTCATACAGAGGTTTATATTGAGGCAAGGATTCAGATTCCTTCAAATCTTAGTGATGTCACCATTGACCTTAGTGCAGTGATCTCAAGGTTAGAAATTTTGTACTGAGCATATTTCATATTTAATGTTTGTGAACATTTCTTCCTAACTGATCATTTAAAACCAATTCAAGAGCAGACTTGAGCAGAAGATGAAGATGTCACATATCAAATTTGGTCCCAACTTGTTATCTCAATTCTCATTGGCTAGTATTTCTCCTTGACAACATTTTGGGCCAAGATTATTGAAATTCAAGTCATTAATTCGGAAAAATATACATTTTCAAATCAATTTCACACTCATATCGGATACATTTGTTCACATTATTTCAACATTAACTTCAAATTGAGAATTATATTTTAGTGTGAAAGTTCACAGATTTGTCTCCATCTCGTTTTTAAGGAATTATGGAATTTTAAGTCTGTGTGAAGAAGAGACATGGACAATGAGACCTCGGTGAGCTCCCTTCTTTGCAGAGTTAGCTTAATCCTGGATGTCCTTCACTCCCATTTCTGATGCATCTTTGACAAATGCCACAACTTTTACAATAGCTGCCATTTGTCTGTATTCCTCATCATCTTGCCAGTGCTCTGGTGGTAAATGGAGCTATCTTCCATCCATTCCTAGGAGTTCAAACAGGAGCCATGACTGTGACCCAATTGGGGAGTAGTGAGACATTTCCTTGGGAAGACTGGTTTTTTGTGAATGAAAAGAGCAGGACTAGGCATAGCTTGAAGTTGTGTGGCAATGACAGTCTTCATACCATCATTCAATGATCTGTCAAACAAGACAAATACCACCAGAGACTCGGTCAGATGCCACAAATGACTTAGCATAGAGTTATTGACCGCGACAGCTATGGATATCTAATGTTAAAATGGATATGCAAAAGATAAATTTCAAACTGTGAATTAATAGCCTCAGAAATATATCACATCTCATAGTCCGAAAAATGAAACACCCTATTACTGGTATGAAACTCACTGGTTAGCAAAAAAACATTGTAGAGTCTTGCGAAAAAACCATTGTAGAGTCTTGCGATAAATTAAAATTTTTGATCATTTTGCCACAAATCTCGGACGATTACTGGTATGAATCTCAAAGCATTGCGACTCAGCGCTTAGCAAAAAAAAAGTGACTGAGGCATTATAGCCACAACCTTGTCTTTTGTGAAAAATATTTGCCTAACACAATAAAATGTTTTTGATAATGTGACACCACAGGTACATCTTGGTTTAATTTTGGTTTTTGGCAGATTTAGATTCGATGATGGGAGGTGAAGTTGGTTGTGTGGAGTTTGGGGATCTTCCCTTCGGAGCTTGTGAGGATCCTGTCAGGTAAAGTTACCAGTTGGTGAGGTACTCACCCTGTCTGTCCTCTGTGTGTGTGTGTATGTGTGTGTGTGTTTGTTACCTTTTTCGTGTGAGGATCCTGTCAGGTAAAGTTACCAGTTGGTGAGGTACTCACCCTGTCTGTCCTGTGTGTGTATGTGTGTGTGTGTTTGTTTGTTACCTTTTTTGTGTGAGGATCCTGTCAGGTAAAGTTCCTAATTGTTTTACCTTGAAACCTCATACTGTAATAAGATAACCATAACAAATGCACATTTTGGACCAGTTTTTTAATCACGACAGATCTGAATTTGGGAAGTTTCATTGTTGCTTGAATGTAATACCTGAGTTAAACCTGAGTTGATGACCTGCTGAGACAATGACATCCTGACCGACAGAATTTATAACCTCCTGAGTGAATGACATCCTGAGTGAATGACATCCTGAGTGAATGACATCCTGAGTGAATGACGTCCTGAGTGAATGACATCCTGAGTGAATGACATATGACCTCCCAGGCAGATGACCTTATTATTTGATGTTTAATGTTTCAGTGAGCTACACCTTTCCACCACTTGGCCCAGTCTGTCCGAGGAGATGATCGTCGATAATGACGTTTACTCGTGAGTTCTCATTGTTTATTTGGTTACTTTTAAAGAATTGGTCAGATAGATTATTTCAGTTATATCCAAAACCAACAGTTCAAGCAATTAAAATCATTCTGCGTTAGATATATATAATAAATTGAGATTGTTTTGATTGATTAGAATATTTGTTGAACATGTATTTTTATGTGATTATAGATATAAAGATTATTGATATATTCTATACTTTGTATTGTTATGTGATTATTAAGATTATTGTGATTATTAAGATTATTGTGATTATTAAGATTATTGATTAGATGATATATTTTGTACTTTGTATGCAGAGATCTGGACCCGCTGCAGGCTCCAGTGTGGTGCGTACGCGTGCGCATGACAGACGACCCGCAGTGCCTCCTGGGTAAGGTCACCGTACAACTTCAGATTTATACAGCAGTGTGAATAGCACGAGGAAAAATTATATCTCACTCAATACTTCATTATGATAAACATAAATCCTTTATTTGAATAAAATCATCATGAAATCATATTTTTAAATCATATTTAATGAATAGATAATTGTGGAAGAAGCAGATTTGGGCAAAGGAAAACCTCATACCCAAACCTTTAGTTAATGTTTGGGGGTCGTCTTATACACGAATCGTCTTATATTCAAGTAAATATGGTATATATGTATATGTATATATATATATTAAGGAATCTGGCTGTACCTATTATTGATGGTGCCACAGATAATTTGTCACAAGGTATCTAATGTTGTGCATGTTTCAGGTGCGTATATGATGGAGTTTGTGAAGCTATGTCGCAGACAGGAATCAACAGATCAGCTCCTCGGAAAATTCCTCACCGAAGATGACGCAAATAAAGGTAAAACTTGAGAGAATATCACACAACCTCTGATATGATATCACACAACCTCTGATATGACATCACACAACCTCTGATATGATATCACACAACCTCTGATATGATATCTCACAACCTCTGATATGATATCACAACCTCGGATATGACATCACACAACCTCTGATATGACATCACACAACCCCTGAAATGATATCACACAACCTCTGATATGATATCTCACAACCTCTGATGTGACATCACACAACCTCTGATATGACATCACACAACCTCTGATATGATATCACACAACCTCTGATATGATATCTCACAACCTCTGATATGATATCACAACCTTGGATATGACATCACACAACCTCTGATATGACATCACACAACCCCTGAAATGATATCACACAACCTCTGATATGATATCACACAACCTCTGATATGATATCTCACAACCTCTGATATGATATCACAACCTCGGATATGACATCACACAACCTCTGATATGACGTCACACAACCTCTGATATGATATCATACAACCTCTGATATGATATCACACAACCTCTGATATGACATCACACAACCTCTGATATGATATCACACAACCTCTGATATGACATCACACCATTTCCTACATGTTTTCATGACACATTATCACAGAACCTTCCAACATGACACCATGATAAAAATAAATGCCTAAACCTCCCACACATGAATATACATGATTATTCTGACATTCTTAGTTTTATTGATATTTATACATCTGATAAAGTAAATGTTCAGCCCTATGATGTTATGACTTTGCAATATAAAGATGGTGGAAGTAAAAGTGATGTTCTCTATCTGTTTCCATGGCAACAGAGGGAGATATCAGCCAGGCGTTACAGAGACTGACGGAGCCGGTGCCTTATGCTCTGCCCTCTATTGGAACGGTGGTTACCAAGGCAACGAGTAAGCTACAGATCAAGCCAGAGGAGGCTCCAATAGCCGCTGACCTCCTCAATGACATCTTGCTGGTAAGGTCAATAATAGAATAAGACAGAAAATAGTCATATGTATTTAAGACAAAGCAGCCATTTAATTTAGACAGAAACTAGCCATTTAACTATTAAGTAATTAAGACGTAAAAAAAAAAAAGTACGGGAAAACTGTTGAACTGTCAAAAAGAGTTCCATTTTCATTAAAACATTCTAGTCATGAAATGATATTTTATAATATTTATTTTTCTAATAAAACAATCGATTTATTATTTGAAAATCATAATGGAATTTTCTTTGATATATTGAAAGCTTCATATCTTTTCAACTCATAAAAAGTGGCGTAGTAATATGTCACTGCTCCAAAATTTCTTTTGTCATATCAAAATGTTAGAGAGAAAAAGTTCTGCAGATTGTGGGACCATAATAAAGTAGATTTCAAACAACCTTGTAAAAATGATCTTAACAATATTTACTGTGATCCTAGTGAAACAGATTTTCTATTTTTCAAAAACGTTAAGAGAAAAACAGGTAAAGTACACACTTGACATTTCAAAAATATAAATTTCTCACCTCTCTTCACAAGTCTCATTGCCAAACTTCCTTTTTATTTCCAAATTACACAAATGAAAATGAGAAAATCTGTTTCACTAGGATCACAGTGAATTTTCTTCCTAATGAAATGAAATAAACACAGCTAAAAACAAGCCTACTCCTGCTGTGTAATCTGCAGAACTAATTTGCTTGTCTTCTTCATTTCTTGTCAAACTAGCATCAAGGAAAATGACAAAAATACTATTTTGAAAGAAATATACTTGTTATCACACTTTAGCTTCTGGGTTATTTTCTCCTCTGCCACTAGGGGACACTCATTGAAAAGATCCATAAATTCCCTTAATACAGAAACTGGCCATATAATTATGTAAATAAGACAGAAACTGGCCATATAAAGAACTTTTATTATTATTATTATTATTATTATTATTATTATTATTATTATTATTATTATTATTATTATTATTATTATTATTATTATTATTATTTATTTATTTATTTATTTATTTATTTATTTATTTATTTATTTATTTATTTGATTATTTGATTAGTATTTATTTATTTTTGATAATAATAAACTCTTGACCAATCGGCTTCTTTTAGTTTAACTTGTAATGAATTTATTTATAGTACTTGTTTCCGGATGCCAAAACGGAGGAGGACACGGAGGGCTGTGAGGGGTCGGAGGGTGTGAGCACAGGGGCGCCATCTACCCCCTCCTCCGAGAAACACCACGGAGAAGTCAAGAATACTCTAGCTGGACCTCATGCTGAACTTGTCGCCAATCTCAAGGTCGGTTCTTACGAATTGAAACCCAAAAAAATGTCTGAATTGTATAGCTGTGCATTAAAAAAAGATTGGTTTGCACTAACATGCGGTATTTGGGAGGTTTTGTCATTTTGTCATGTGTGACCTTATTTGGTCATGTTCATGCGTGACCTTATTTGGTCATGTTCATGCTAGACCTTATTTGGTCATGTTCATGCTCGACCTTATTTGGTCATGTTCATGCATAACCTAATTTGGTCATGTTCATGCTTGACCTTATTTGGTCATGTTCATGCATAACCTAATTTGGTCATGTTCATGCTTGACCTTATTTGGTCATGTTCATGCTTGACCTTATTTGGTCATGTTCATGCGTGACCTTAATTGGTCATGTTCATGCTTGACCTTATTTGGTCATGTTCATGCGTGACCTTATTTGGTCAAGTTCATACATGACCTTATTTGGTCATGTTCATGCATAACCTAATTTGGTCATGTTCATGCTCGACCTTATTTGGTCATGTTCATGCATAACCTAATTTGGTCATGTTCATGCTTGACCTTATTTGGTCATGTTCATGCTTGACCTTATTTGGTCATGTTCATGCTTGACCTTATTTGGTCATGTTCATGCTGTTCATGCTTGACCTTATTTGGTCATGTTCATGCTTAACCTTATTTGGTCATGTTCATGCGTGACCTTATTTGGTCATGTTCATGCGTGACCTTATTTGGTCAAGTTCATGCATAACCTAATTTGGTCATGTTCATGCATAACCTTATTTGGTCATGTTCATGCTCGACCTTATTTGGTCATGTTCATGCATAACCTAATTTGGTCATGTTCATGCTCGACCTTATTTGGTCATGTTCATGCATAACCTAATTTGGTCATGTTCATGCATGACCTTATTTGGTCATCTTCATGCTTGACCTTATTTGGTCATATTCATGCATGACCTTATTTGGTCATCTTCATGCGTGACCTTATTTGGTCATGTTCATGCTTGACCTTATTTGGTCATGTTCATGCTCGACCTTATTTGGTCATGTTCATGTTAGACCTTATTTGGTCATGTTCATGCTAGACCTTATTTGGTCATGTTCATGCTTGACCTTATTTGGTCATGTTCATGCATGAACTTATTTGGTCATGTTCATGCTAGACCTTATTTGGTCATGTTCATGCTTGACCTTATTTGGTCATGTTCATGCTTGACCTTATTTGGTCATAAATGTTCGGCTCTAACTGTTGAATGATTGATGTTTGTTTAGGAGATGTTTCGGCAGTTCAAGGCAGCCCCCGAGGAAAGTCTGAGCTTCCGATTGGCCGTCTGTATATGTATCGTCAACCACAGCTACGGCGGACTCAGGGCAGTGGCTCACCTCTGGCAGGAGTTTGTACTGGAGATGAGGTACAGATGGGAAAACAACTTTCTCATTCCAGAGTAAGTTTACTGGGAGGTACAGATGGGGAAACAACTTTCTCATTCCAGAGTAACTTTACTGGGAGGTACAGATGGGAAAACAACTGTCTCATTCCAGAGTAAGTTTACTGGGAGGTACAGATGGGAAAACAACTTTCTCATTCCAGAGTAAGTTTACTGGGAGGTACAGATGGGGAAACAACTGTCTCATTCCAGAGTAAGTTTACTGGGAGGTACAGATGGGGAAACAACTTCCTCATTCCAGAGTAAGTTTACTGGGAGGTACAGATGGGGAAACTTCACAGCATTGATGCAATAATTTTGAATATAAATTTGTTCTTAAAGGGCAACTTTCACTTCTCTGATTCACTTTTGTAGTTTCGAAGAGAATTATTATGCACATTGATCTGTGAAGTCTGTAAGTAGGACTGCACAAGGGAAACATGATTTTTTGGGGAGAAATATAACATTTTGAATGCATGTGCAGGTAAAAAATGTATGATGTCATTGTAGGGGAATTACCTGCTGACATAACTAGTTAATAAACAAAGAGGGAAACAGCTGAAAAGCGATGTTACGATTTTTGGTCTTAAAAGTAGACCCACTGCAGGATTGTTATGTGCGTTGGAAAGAACATGTGATAGTTTGGCACAAAGAGCATGTTAATCGGACAAGTATTGACAAAGTTATGACTTATTTTATGAAAATTGAAGATGATTGAAGCTTGAGTTGCACATGCATTAAATCCCCCACAATGTCATTGCCAATGACTGCAATAAATGATCATATCTTAATGGGGTTTGCAAGATGAGTTTTAAATGTTGGATTTTGGTTTCCATTGTAACTTATTATTTTTTTTGTCTATGAATTTTAATGTATTTACACATCTATGGTCATTTATTCGTGCAATTTATAGAATTTATTTTACTAGAAAGTATCTCTTTAACATTTTTTTGTTGTTTTTGTCTTTTTTTCCAGCTTGGACCCAGGATCTCCAAACTTAGGAAGCAGCCTTCTTCATCAGAAACTACAGGTAATTTCATTTAAACGTTTTATTTTTGTTATCATTGGCAGTCTTTTAGTGTGACATCCAGTGATACTACACATGGTATCTATGACATCCAGTGGTACTACACACGGTATCTATGACATCCAGTGGTACTACACACGGTATCTATGACATCCAGTGGTACTACACACGGTATCTATGACATCCAGTGGTACTACACATGGTATCTACAATTTTCAGGCAGTAATATTAAATCAAGCATTTCTTTAACCTTTAATATTAACTTTATATTCAACTTCGATAGTAAATCTTTGATTTCTTTTTACTCATAGATTTTTAGTAGGATACTTATACAGGTTATTAATAGCAAAATAGATTTATATATCTTTTAAAATTTATTATTTTTATTAGACTATATTAGAATAAGTGTTTTTTTTTTACAAGTTTCGGGAATATAGAAACAAATGAAAATTAGTTCTGTTTAAAGTGTAGTTGATGAATATAGGAGGAAGTCAAAGGTCATAAAGGTCATAAAGTAAATCTATAAAATTTGTGTTTTCGCTCACGTTTGTTTTGCCTTTAGGGCTAGATGTTCGAGGTTTTGACATAATTAAGCTGTAAGTCTATGGAGCATACCCAGATTATCGGTCCATGGAGGCCATGTTTTGGCTCAAATTTCTGCTTACACCGTCAGATAGCGCTTTTGTTTGAGAAGTGATTTGTGAGTGTGTGGTAGAGTAAGAAGATTTTCGTGGATTTTGCCCAAGGATTTTTCCTTGGGTTTTTTGGCCTTGGGATTTTGAAAACTTACGCGAGCTTGATTTTTTTAAAATCAGCACTTGTTTCTTTTAGATGCTGAACTGTTGTATTCGACATAAGATGTCCCGAGAGGCGATGCAATCCACGATGGCGTCCACGTCATCGGCCGATATACCAGACAGTGGCGCCACCAAACATACAAACAAGAAAGCTCACAAGGGGGCGTCAGGCCAGAGAACGAGTAGGACAGATTTAGACAGCTCTGGGAACTCGAGCGAGGAAGAGTTCTTTGAATGTAGTGATGATGAAGATGTGACAGAGCCTCCGGGCAAAGAAGAAAAGGGAAAAGACTGTGATATTAAAGGGAAAAATAAATCTGTAAAAGAGGGTAAAAAAGAGGGTAAAGAGGAGGAGGGTAAAGAGGAGGAGGGTAAAGAAAAGGAGGGTAAAGATGATGAGGAGGGTAAAGGGGAGGAGGATAAAAAGGAGGGTAAAGAAGAGGAGGGAGCAGAGAAAGAGGAGAAGGAGGGTAAAGAGGATAAGGAAGGTAAAGAGAAGGAAGGTAAAGAGGAAACCCAAGATGCAACCGACGACAGTCATTCAGAACTCGAGCAAATGGAAACCGATTCCTCTGAAACGAACAAAAACAAAAAGGAGGATGAGGTTCCCGAAGAGGAGAAAGGGAAGTCCCAGAAGAGACCTCGCAAGGAAGGCGCTCCGTGCGGCGACGTGGACACGCAGGAGGTCTCGTTCAAGGACTCGCTGACCCACCAGCCTGATGGACGTCTGAGGCCGTGCGGGACGCTACGTCTGCTGAACGGAGAAGACCTCCTGTATATACCGGTCACCCAGGAACCCGCTCCGATGACCGAAGATCTCCTGGAGGAACACGCTGAGGTCCTGGCAAAGTGAGCAAAATATCAAGCCATAATAATGTGCTCTTTGTTTAGTCATAACCTGGAAAAATAATTGATTTTTTTTATAAAAAAAAAAGAAAAAAAAATTATGTATAAATATATGAGAAATTGTATTTTGGTATAATAAATATCTTTTATTGTTTTAATTATTTTTTTTTTTGTATTATTGAAAAATAAATTAATGTCTGTGCTGAATATTTGTAGGAAAAATATATTTTGGAAATGTTAAAGAGTCAAACACTGTGGCCATTTATATTACAAACAACTTATAAACAGTTAGAGCCAAACCTCTATTAGGTCATGTACAAACATGATAAAATCAGGTCACACAAGACCAATACATGATCATATTGTGCCACGCACATGGTATGAGTAACGTAGTCAGACCAGGTAACAAGATGATGGCTACACAGTCGCCGTGTGTGACCTTATTTGGTCACGTTTATGGATGACCACATGGAGGTTTGGTTCGGACTGATAATGACCACGCATGCTATTTATGTTTTGTTGTTACCAGGCTGGGCACGTCGTCGGAGGGAGCGACCCTCAGGGCCCGCATGCAGAGTGCCTGCCTCCTCTCCGACATGGAATCCTTCAAGGTCATTTATTTTATATCTTCTAAAATCACTGTGATTATTTGAAGGGTAACTTTCACTTTTGTATTATGAAGGAGAAATAACGCACAGTGATCTGAGAAAAGTAGCTCTTTTAAATGCACATGCTGGAAAAAATGAATGATGAGTCATTCAAGGTCATATATTTAATATCGTCTAAAATCAATCTGATTATTTAAAACACAACTTAATACCCCAGTCACATTTGTGCCGATTTCGGTAAAGATGCCTGGCCGATGGGTTTCTTTTTTTTTACAAAATCGGCTGGCAATCTAGGGAGCCGTCAGGACACCTGGAGATTATCAGCAATAATTGCGCAATTTTAAGACGTCATATAGGTCGCCGGGAACTTTTAGCTGCACCATATAAGTCCCCGGCATTTCCACAACGTCCTTGAAATAACTGGACAGACTAGCATGTGGCTGCCATGTTGGATCTGGTTTATTCTGGTTCTGGTTGGGTCTGGGTTGTTCACATACTCACATATAGGTGGCAGCACTGCAAGGCTCAACCGAGTGACCTAGGCAGTGGCCTCAGATACAAATATCACCTTAAAATATGTGACAGGCTTCCATTAGTGTCCTGCAGGGATATCATAAGATTACCATAGGGCTGATGGTGGCATCATCCAATGAAAATAAGATATTTTGTATTTTGTGCGTTCGCAGGGCATCGTGAGATGATTCTTAGGGCTCCCTGTGATATCCTACAAACATTTTTTTCCATTGAAACAGACATCTCTTAACCCTTAACGGACGGAAGGACGGCAACGTCCACCACCGGCAACGGACGGGAAGGACGTTGACATCCCCATTATTCTGGCTTTATGACGTCATTTGTAACATTCTGAAGGGCTGCAACTTGTTACAATGTAATCATGATAATGACGTCAGACTGCCTTAATCATGAACTTTTGACCCCAGCACTTAATTAAGCATATTGAATAACCATGGTTATAAATTTTATTAATTTAGTATGTAAATGTACTAGTCCAGAAAAAAATTTGTTAGTCCTACCAGTCAACAAAATTTAGATAGGCTAGTCCATTAGGGGTTAAACACGTTTATTGATACAGATGTCGGATTATTGCTGATAAACTCCCCGGCACGCGGGACCCTGTGAGGCTGACCGATTTGTACTCCCAATCGGCGCCCGGTGCATGTTTTGACTGAGGCACGAGTATTTAAACCAAGCTTATATCACTGTGACTATTTAAACAGCTTAATTCAGTCTGATTATTCAAAGGGTAACTTTCACTTCCCTGGTACACTTTTGTAGTATGAAGGAGAATTATAACGCACATTGATCTGTGGGTTCTGTTAGTATGATCGCTCGAAGGAAAACGTTTTTTGGGGAGAAAAGTAGCTCTTTTAAATGCTACATTTCTATAAAAAAAAGTCCTACTTCCATGATGCAGTCATACATACAGAGCTCACAGATCAATGTGCAATATAATTATCCTCCATGCTAAAAACATGTATCAGAGAAGTGAAAGTTCCCCTTTAAATAATCAGACTGAATTAAGCCTCCATTCAGCCGCTCTGATGATTTAAATACAGCTTTTAAGAGTTCACTTATTTCAGGTTCCATGTTTGTGTTAGTGTTTGTCTGTGTGTGTCTGTTAACAAAAACTTCAATATTTGCTGAATTGAAAATATTAATTATACTTATACTCAATGTAAAAATATCTTGCCAACATGAAAAGAAATGTTGTTGTTTTTTTCGTGCTGACTAATGTTTTATGGGATTTTTATTGCCTTTATATCGCGGTGTATCGCCACTAAGCTCGCGAGATAATGTTGCGTACTCTTCGGGCTCTGTATATGTTGAAGTGGAGTGTTGGTTTTATGTGTGCAGGCCGCGAACCCTGGGTGCAGCTTAGGGGACTTTGTTAGATGGTACTCTCCAAGAGACTGGGTGGAGGAAGAAACCATGGAAGATGACGGAACCGTCACAAAGAAAGGTCAGTGACATAGGGTCACAGGGAGGGGTGACATAGGGTCACAGCGGGGTGACATAGGGTCACAGGGAGGGGTGATATGGGGTCACAGGGAGGGGTGACATAGGGTCACAGGGAGGGGTGACATAGGGTCACAGGGAGGGGTGACATAGGGTCACAGGGAGGGGTGATATAGGGTCACAGGGAAGGGTGACATAGGGTCACAGGGAGGGGTGACATAGGGTCACAGGGAGGGGGTGACATAGGGTCACAGGGAGGGGTGACATCGGGTCACAGGGAGGGGTGATATAGGGTCACAGGGAAGGGTGACATAGGGTCACAGGGAGGGGTGACATAGGGTCACAGGGAGGGGTGACATAGGGTCACAGGGAGGGGGTGACATAGGGTCACAGGGAGGGGTGACATAGGGTCACAGGGAGGGGGTGACATAGGGTCACAGGGAGGGGTGATATAGGGTCACAGGGAGGGGTGACATAGGGTCACAGGGAGGGGTGACATAGGGTCACAGGGAGGGGGTGACATAGGGTCACAGGGAGGGGTGATATAGGGTCACAGGGAGGGGTGACATAGGGTCATAGGGTCACAGGGAGGGGTGATATAGGGTCACAGGGAAGGGTGACATAGGGTCACAGGGAGGGGTGACATAGGGTCACAGGGAGGGGTGACATAGGGTCACAGGGAGGGGGTGACATAGGGTCACAGGGAGGGGTGACATAGGGTCACAGGGAGGGGGTGACATAGGGTCACAGGGAGGGGTGATATAGGGTCACAGGGAGGGGTGACATAGGGTCACAGGGAGGGGTGACATAGGGTCACAGGGAGGGGGTGACATAGGGTCACAGGGAGGGGTGATATAGGGTCACAGGGAGGGGTGACATAGGGTCATAGGGTCACAGGGAGGGGTGATATAGGGTCACAGGGAAGGGTGACATAGGGTCACAGGGAGGGGTGACATAGGGTCACAGGGAGGGGTGACATAGGGTCACAGGGAGGGGGTGACATAGGGTCACAGGGAGGGGTGACATAGGGTCACAGGGAGGGGGTGACATAGGGTCACAGGGAGGGGTGATATAGGGTCACAGGGAGGGGTGACATAGGGTCACAGGGAGGGGTGACATAGGGTCACAGGGAGGGGGTGACATAGGGTCACAGGGAAGGGGGTGACATAGGGTCACAGGGAGGGGGTGACATAGGGTCACAGGGAGGGGTGACATAGGGTCACAGGGAGGGGTGACATAGGGTCACAGGGAGGGGGTGACATAGGGTCACAGGGAGGGGTGACATAGGGTCACAGGGAGGGGTGACATAGGGTCACAGGGAAGGGTGACATAGGGTCACAGGGAGGGGTGACATAGGGTCACAGGGAGGGGGTGACATAGGGTCACAGGGAGGGGTGACATAGGGTCACAGGGAGGGGGTGACATAGGGTCACAGGGAGGGGTGACATAGGGTCACAGGGAGGGGGTGACATAGGGTCACAGGGAGGGGTGACATAGGGTCACAGGGAGGGGTGACATAGGGTCACAGGGAGGGGTGACATAGAGTCACAGGGAGGGGTGACATAGGGTCACAGGGAGGGGTGACATAGGGTCACAGGGAGGGGGTGACATAGGGTCACAGGGAGGGGTGACATAGGGTCACAGGGAGGGGTGACATAGGGTCACAGGGAGGGGGTGACATAGGGTCACAGGGAGGGGTGACGTAGGGTCACAGGGAGGGGTGACATAGGGTCACAGGGAGGGGTGATATAGGGTCACAGGGAGGGGTGACATAGGGTCACAGGGAGGGGGTGACATAGGGTCACAGGGAGGGGTGACGTAGGGTCACAGGGAGGGGTGACGTAGGGTCACGGGGAGGGGTGACGTAGGGTCACGGGGAAGGGTGACATAGGGTCACTGGGAAGGGTGACATAGGGTCACTGGGAAGGGTGACATAGGGTCACTGGGAAGGGTGACATAGGGTCACAAGGAGGGGTGACATAGGGTCACGGGGAAGGATGACGTAGGGTCACGGGGAGGGGTGACGTAGGGTCACGGGGAAGGATGACATAGGGTCACGGGGAGGGGTGACATAGGGTCACAGGGAGGGGTGACATAGGGTCACAGGGAGGGGTGATGTAGGGTCACAGGGAGGGGGTGACATAGGGTCACAGGGAGGGGGTGACATAGGGTCACAGGGAGGGGTGACATAGGGTCACAGGGAGGGGGTGACATAGGGTCACAGGGAGGGGGTGACATAGGGTCACAGGGAGGGGTGACATAGGGTCACAGGGAGGGGTGACATAGGGTCACAGGGAGGGGTGACGTAGGGTCACAGGGAGGGGTGACGTAGGGTCACAGGGAGGGGTGACATAGGGTCACAGGGAAGGGTGACATAGGGTCACAGGGAAGGGTGACATAGGGTCACAAGGAGGGGTGACATAGGGTCACGGGGAAGGGTGACATAGGGTCACTGGGAAGGGTGACATAGGGTCACTGGGAAGGGTGACATAGGGTCACGGGGAGGGGTGACATAGGGTCACAGGGAGGGGTGACATAGGGTCACAGGGAGGGGTGATGTAGGGTCACAGGGAGGGGTGACATAGGGTCACGGGGAAGGATGACATAGGGTCACGGGGAGGGGTGACATAGGGTCACAGGGAGGGGTGACATAGGGTCACAGGGAGGGGTGACGTAGGGTCACAGGGAGGGGTGACATAGGGTCACAGGGAAGGGTGACATAGGGTCACAAGGAGGGGTGACATAGGGTCACAGGGAGGGGTGATATAGGGTCACAGGGAGGGGTGACATAGGGTCACGGGGAAGGATGACATAGGGTCATGGGGAGGGGTGACATAGGGTCACAGGGAGGGGTGAAATAGGGTCGGTGGGAGGGACGACATAGGGTCACAGGGAGGGGTGACATAGGGTCACAGGGAGGGGTGAAATAGGGTCGGAGGGAGGGGTGACATAGGGTCACAGGGTGACATAGGGGCACATAGGGTCACAGGGTGACATAGGGGCACAGGGAGGGGTGACATATGGTCACAGGGAGGGGTGAGATAGGGTCATAGGGAGGGGTGACATAGGGTCACAGGGAGGGGTGACATAGGGTCACAGGGTGACATAGGGTCACAGGGATTCAAAGGATGAGGTCAGTTATCAAAGAGATTCACGGGATTAAGTCAGTTTACATAGGGATTCACAGGATGAGGTCAGTTATCAAAGGGATTCACAGGATGAGGTCAATTATTAAAGGGATTCACAGCATGAGGTCAGTTATTAAAGGGATTCACAGGATGAGGTCAGTTATCAAAGGGATTCACAAGATGAGGTCAGTTTACATAGGGATTCACAAGATGAGGTCAGGTTCAAAGTTGAGGTCAATGAAGGTCACATGATGTTTTTTCTATTATTACCAGGCTGTCTCAGCGCCCGGATGCAGATCCCGGGTAACATGTGGGTGGAAGTCTGGCAAGGAGCCAAACCTGTCCCCGTTCGCAGACAGAAGCGACTATTTGACGACACCAAGGAGGCAGAGAAGGTGAGCTTCGTTATATCAACGTATCTTACTTATTTCTCTCCATATGTTTACCAGATCATCTTCATAAATAGCAGAGTAGCTGAACTTGTTTTCTGTAATGGTAGCACCCGATCATAGTTTCCATAATGGCAGCAATGTCTGACACATCTGCTTTGGCTTTGTTAAGTTACCTTCCAGTACCTGTTAACAGTAACTCTGTCTATCCTCTGTGTGTGTGTGCATTGTGAACATACAGTGAAGCCAATAACAATCTGTGAAGAAATGACAATATGTGTGATGTTATACAAGGCACACAGTAGATTATGTTGTTATCTGAGGATAATAGAGGAACATTGATAGTCAGATCTCTGGTGCCGTTTCTCTTGGCAGGTCCTACACTGGTTGTCTTCCATGAAGCCCGCCATGGTTGCGTCACGTCTCATGCCCATGCTGATACTGGGAGCTATCAGCAAGCTAATAACACAAGGTACGTACCTAGGGGGAGCCACCAGCAAGCTGATAACACAAGATATGTACCTAGGGGGAGCCACCAGCAAGCTGATAACACAAGGTACGTACCTAGGGGGAGCCACCAGCAAGCTGATAACACAAGGTACGTACCTAGGGGGAGCCACCAGCAAGCTGATAACACAAGGTACGTACCTAGGGGGAGCCACCAGCAAGCTGATAACACAAGGTACATACCTAGGGGGAGCCACCAGCAAGCTGATAACACAAGGTACGTACCTAGGGGGAGCCACCAGCAAGCTGATAACACAAGGTACGTACCTAGGGGGAGCCACCAGCAAGCTGATAACACAAGGTACGTACCTAGGGGGAGCCACCAGCAAGCTGATAACACAAGGTACATACCTAGGGGGAGCCACCAGCAAGCTGATAACACAAGGTATGTACCTAGGGGGAGCCACCAGCAAGCTGATAACACAAGGTACGTTCTGATCACCTACGGGGAGCCACCAGCAAGCTGATAACACAAGGTATGTTCTGGTCACCTAGGGGGAGCCACCAGCAAGCTTATAACACAAGGTACGTTCTGGTCTCCTAGGGGGAGCCACCACCAAGCTGATAACACAAGGTACGTTCCGGATTCCTAGGTGGAGCCAGCAGTTGACTGGTCACACAACATACTTGACTCAAACTGGGTACCATCCAACAGGTTTCAACAATCTCAGAATTATTACACACACATGGAAGCAAGGCTAAAGAAAAAAAATGTATGAATTGTCAAAATCTGCAAATGGAAGAACACAATGTATGTTCATATATGTTTTAATAATTTCTTTGTGAAAAGTAAGATTTCTGATATTTTTCTGACATAAATGTGAAAATACCATTGGTTTAAAGGTTTTTTATTGATATTTATAAAAATCATCCCATAATTTTCCTCATTATGCTTATGGTAATAATAATTTCAACATTTCAGAGGAAAGTTCAATAAGTGCCATAAAAAATCTGCTGAATCAAATTATCACCAAGGCAACCAAAGTGATGCGAGCTCCAAGGCCAGACATCAAGAAGTTTGAGGTGAGCGTCATCATATAAATATGGTTTATACTAGGGCTGGGGCGGGGTGTAGGGCTGTTGTGGGACGTAGCCCTCTTTTTTTACTAAGATGTAGCCCTTATTTACTAAGATGTAGCCCTTTTTTACTAAGATGTAGCCCTTTTTTTTTACTTAGATGTAGCCCTTTTTTTTACTAAGATGTAGCCTTTTTTTTACTAAGATGTAGCCCTTTTTTACTAAGATGTAGCCCTTTTTTTTACTTAGATGTAGCCCTTTTTTTTACTAAGATGTAGCCTTTTTTTTACTAAGATGTAGCCCTTTTTTACGAAGATGTAGCCCTTTTTTTTACGAAGATGTAGCCTTTTTTTTTACTAAGATGTAGCCCTTATTTACTAAGATGTAGCCCTTTTTTACTAAGATGTAGCCCTTATTTACTAAGATGTAGCCCTTTTTTACTAAGATGTAGCCCTTATTTACTAAGATGTAGCCCTTTTTTACGAAGATGTAGCCCTTTTTTTTACGAAGATGTAGCCTTTTTTTTTACTAAGATGTAGCCCTTATTTACTAAGATGTAGCCCTTTTTTACTAAGATGTAGCCCTTATTTACTAAGATGTAGCCCTTTTTTTTACTAAGATGTAGCCCTTTTTTACTAAGATGTAGCCCTTTTTTTACTAAGATGTAGCCCTTTTTTACTTAGATGTAGACTTGTACCAGGACGTAGCCCCTTTCTTCCAGTCATTTGGACTGGCAGAAACAGAAATAGATAGAACTTCAGTAACTTTTGACACTTGCAGGAGCTGACAAGGCAAGTGAGTTTGGCCGAGGTGTTGATCACCAGAGCTCAGTCGCTGAGGACCAAGTTCAGTCAGGACAAGGACAACCCATCTGCCATCAGCAAGGACCTCCAGGAATTCATCGCCCGTCTCCTGGAGCAGCCGGAAGTGACGGTGCTGGGCTCGGCTCGCGGCCCCGTCGGCTCCATCATTCACACACTCTTTGCCACAGCACAGAAGGTACAGTCTTATATCACATGAATGATGCTATTTGTTTTATTAGCAATGTGTATGTTTGATTTGATTTGATGTGTTGGCCACTCCACTTTTGTCTCGTGGGCACTCATAGCCTATGCAGTATGGCTACACAGCTAGAGGGGAGACACAATGCGCACTATGCTTTTGATTTGATTTGATATGTTGGCCACTCCACTTTTGTCTCGTGGGCACTCAAAGCCTACGCAGTATGGCTACACAGCTAGAGGGGAGACGCAATGCGCACTATGCTTTTGATTTGATTTGATATGTTGGCCACTCCACTTTTGTCTCGTGGGCACTCAGAGCCTAGTATGTGGTATGGCTGCACAGCTAGAGGGGAGACGCAATGCGCACTATGCTTTTGATTTGATTTGATATGTTGGCCACTCCACTTTTGTCTCGTGGGCACTCAGAGCCTAGTATGTGGTATGGCTGCACAGCTTGAGGAGAGACACAATATGCATTAGGATGACCGTTAAATCTTAACAGTTTGCTTAAATTTTATTTTTATAATCTTAAGGCAGTGGAATAGCTTTGGTTTTATCATAGCGCACCAGAAAGTGAGACATGTACCTACTTACAACGTCAAAGCATGGACATTCTTATTTAGACCTATTTCACCATTTAAGTGCATGTGCCCCAATCAATTATCAACCAATCAGAATTCAACAAATTTTGAGTTGCGTGATTTAAATATGGCAGACATGTGCACGCTTTCTTTCCTTCCTCTCCAAAGATCCCAGTTATATATTTCTCACTACGTATGAATTCAGTACAGCAGTCTGCACAGTGTGACAGCTTGCAATCTCTGATTTCCATTTATTTAAATTCAAATTTCCCACATTTATTTTTTATATAATTTTTGATAATGAAATGTTATCACATTGTTGGACTGCTTGATTGTAAGTTTGCCTGCTTAAATTTCCATTTAAAGTACCTTCAATACTTAATTTGGTATATGATATGAGATACACATCTAAATAAACAAAAATAATAAAAAATGTTAAAATGTATTTTACAAATTATTTTGTGTGCAGTCTGCGTACATGCTCCCGGAGGATGAGGAGGAGGAAGGGGACTACCAGCGCCCCTCGGTGGCGATATCTGACTTTCCGTGTCCGGCCGGTAAGGAGTACATTCTACGTACCACGTGTGCGCGACCTGCGCCGTGGTCTCGACCGTCGCCTCAGAGAATGTTCTGCGTCGTTATGAAAGAAGACTTTAGACTCGCCGGTGCTTTCACGTCCGATACCACATTTCAATAGCAACTAGTGTCAGAACTATTATATTTTCATTTTTTTAAAATTACAAATATGTTGTGTAAATATGTTATAGCAGGATTAGCTCGAATTAAAAAGACCATGGCAAAAATATTATTTGCTTGAAAACTTTTGATTTTTGGGTTGGGGGGGGAATGGTTGGGGTGGGGGTAGGTTTATGGGAGGAAGGTTTGAGGTTTAGGGGGTGGAAGGGGGTGGGGGTTAACTTATCATACAGTGGGTTAGGAAACAAAGTTTTCAGAACATTATAGTCATTATTTATTTGTGTGACGTCTACATATCTCGGAATACTTCAAGAGATAACCTTGTATCTGTGAAAAGCATAGAAGTCACAAGGAAAAATATCAATTTTCATAGCACCCAATGAACAATTTTGGTTGGCGTATTTTATACGGCAGACAGATCTGCCTCCAGTAAATGTATCAGGCCGTGTTACATAAGTAGAGGAAATACATAGACAATATTGGGTCCTGCTAATAGTGTAGTCTCAGTACATATGCACTGTGTGTTATAATATTGGGTCCTACTAATAGTGGAGTCCCAGTACACATGCACTGTGTGTTATAATATTGAGTCCTGCTAATTTTGTAGTCTCAGTACATGTGCACTGTGTTATAAGATTGGGTCCTGCTAATGTTGTAGTCTCAGTACATATGCACTGTGTGTTATAAGATTGAGTCCTGCTAATGTTGTAGTCTCAGTACACATGCACTGTGTTATAATATTGGGTCCTGCTCCAACAGTAATCCTAGTACAATCCTTGTACAGTCTGCTACTATCAGCCCAGTACACATGCACTGAGTATTATGTCTCCAGTGCCCAAGTACATCTGTACTGTGCATTGTGTGTTTGGTGCTTCTCCTACCATGGCCCCAGTACATCTGCACTGTGGGTTTTGTGTAGGGTCATTTTGCTACTGTTGTCCCAGTACGTATGCACTGAGTATTATGTTTTCAGTGCTTCTCCAACTGTAGGTCCAGTACATCTGCACTGTGGGTTATGTATAGGGTCATTTTGCTACTGTTGTAGGACGTATGCAATGTGCTTCTATTGCCCCAGTATATATTTATTATTATATACAAAATAAATCGTCCTCTGAACAGGATTACTTAAGTACTGTATCCGATAAATCATGATCATTAAAAGGATATTTTTCATTTATTATAATTTTTTTAAATATTACCCTGCATATTTAACATGTATATATAATACTATATGTGACAGTAATAAAGCTGATGAAATAAAAAAGAAAATTTTTATTTATTTTTATCTTGGCTCATTGACAAAGCTTTTATCAAGTCCAGGACAGGTTTGTGCTCTCAAGATTGCTTTGAGTTGCTTTTTAGCTCTGCTGAGACTTTAGCTCGCAGAGCTTTAGGTGTGGGGAAAATGTCTGTCCGTCCTTCTGTCCATCAATCTGTCAAAATTTCTTTGAAAATCTTCTCCAAAACTACCAGTACTATATCTTTCATATTTTATATAGAGGTTGATATAGAGGTGAAGATTCAGATTCCTTCAAATCTTAGTGATGTCACCATTGACCTTGAGGTCACAAATTTTGTACTTCGCATATTTCAGCAACCACTTTTAAAAAGATATTAAAACTTGGATATACAGAAATGTCTTAGGTCATAGCTGTGCCTCGTCATACAATTTTAGTCATGTGACTTTTGACCTTGGTTCATTGACCTTGAATTCAAAACTTGTGTACATGCCACATCACAACCATAAAAGTAGTTCATATCTGTTATATATCAACATTATTTTGAGCACCATATTCCTTTTTTGCAGATAAGACCTTTGACCTTGATACTGTGACCTTGTCCTTTGTATTGTTATGCAGGCCATAGCACATGGATGATGAACAGGAGATGCCAAATATCTACTATGTATCAACACTATGTTTATAAAATCTTCTCCAAAACTACCAGTAATGTGTTTCATTAATTTAATACAGATGTAGATATAGAGGTGAAGATTCAGATTCCTTCAAAACTTACCGTATTTACTTGTGTATAAGTCGAGGTTTTTTTCCACAAATCCTTAGTTAATGTTAGGGGGGTCGTCTTATACAAGAGAGCAACCTGTGGACGAGGATTTACGCCCAAAAATTTTATACTCGAGTAATTACGGTAAAACGTAAATACAATGTTCATATTTTCGAAATAACGAATATCAGACGCAGCAGATTGATTTTAATTGTGTTTTAAATGATAAAGAAAGGTATTTACCCAATATTATTGGTCTATTATTTCGAAACGCTTTGTTTTGACTTTGTTCTCACTGATTCCAATTATCAGCGTTAGTTTTGCGTTTCGTCATTGTCTCCACTGCTTTGAGTCGTGTCTTCCCGCTTGGACAGAAATGCTTTCACACGTGGATCGATTTTAATTGCGCTTTAAATGATAAATAAAGGTATTTACCCAAATTGTTCGAGAACAGAACAAAACCATCAATCCATTTAAAACGCAATTAAAATCGATCAACGTGTGAAAGCATTTCAAAACCTTAGCGTCAAAACTAACATGTGGTAGAATATTTCTTTGTGTATTATAAAGCCAAAGATATTCATTATATCGCTTTTAATTATTATCGTTTATAGCTCTCGATCGGCTGTAAATCATCGTGATAAAATTGGGTAAATACCTTTATATATCATTTAAGACGCAATTAAAATCGATCCACGTACGTGTGTAGGCATTTCTGTCAAAAAGGAAAGACACGACTCAACGCAACACGTGGTCGCAATTTTGAAAGGCGGAAGTGACGGGAAGAGTCTCTTGTTTTTAGCGCGAAAACGAGTTTGATATTTTAATTGCATTTTAAATGATAAATAAAGGTATTTACCCAATATTATCACGATGATTTACAGCCGATCGAGTGCTATAAACGATAATAATTAAAAGCGATATAATGAATATCTTTGGTTTTATAATACACAAAGAAATATTCTACCACGTGTTAGTTTTGACGCTAAGATCAAGGACGTCATGTACATCGTATTACGTTCTACATCGTGGAGAAATTCTTGCGAAAAATAATTTGTGATAATATTGGGTTAATACCTTTATATATCATTTAAAACATATTATTTCGAAATGCTTTGTTATGACTTTGTTTTCACTGATTTCAATTATCAGCGTTCACAGTTTTGCATCTCGTCATTGTTTCCACTGCTTTGAGTCGTGTCTTCCCTTGTTGACAGAAATGCTTTCACACACGGATCGATTTTGATTGCTTTTCAAATGATAGATAATGAAAACGCTTTGTTCTGAGGCTAAGATCAATGATGGTGAGAAATTCTCGACGTAATTGTGATAATATTAAGTACATACCTTTATTTATCATTTTAATTGCAATTAAAATCGATCAGCTACGGATATGAAAGTTCAATTTGACATGTTGGCCGCTCCACTTTTGTCTCGTGGGCACCCAGACGCTAAGATAAAGGACGTCACGTACATCGTATTACGTTTTGTGATAATATTGGGAAAATACCTTTATTTATCATTTAAAACGCAATCAAAATCGATCCGATACGTCTGATATCCGTTATTTCGAAAATACGAACATTGTATTTACGTTTTACCGTATATACTCGTGTATAAGACGGCTAATATCTTATATCGTAAGCATATTTACGTTTCACTTTTAAAATGACCGCCAAGCTTCAGCTGAAGCTTGAATGGTAGCAGAGCCGATATCTCAAGAAAAACCAACTCGTCTTATATTCGGAAATTGGTTTTTTTCAAGTAAAATAACCTCAATTTTGGGGGGTCATCTAATACACGAGTCGACTTATACACGAGTAAATACGGTAGCATATCTCAGCAACCACATTAAGAAGATATTAAAACTTGGTATACAGAAATGTCTTAGGTCATAGCTGTGCCTCGTCATACAATGTGACCTTTGACCTTGACACATTGACCTTGATTTGAAAATATGTGTGCATGCAAAATCTTGTAACTATTTATAGTGAATAAACATAAATCAATGGAGCTATGCTAATCATTGCTTTTTTTCTAATGTTTTTGAACATTTCTTCCTAAATGATCATTTAAATACTTTTCAAGTTCAGACTTGAGCAGATGATGATTTTGACCAATCAAAATGCATGTTACGTACATATCAAATTTGGCCCCAACTTGTTATCTTGGTTCTCATTGGCTATATTATTCAAAATGGCAGCCTCCTTGACAACTTAGTGATAGCTATTAGATTTTTGAAAAAATCATAACAAAATGGAAACAGAACTGAGTCTAATGGTAAATAGATAGAATTAGACCTCAGAAAATACAACATCTACCTGAAGGAGAAGCTCTCATGAACGATGAACTAAGATAATAAATATTGGGCATGACTTAAAACCACAAGGTGTAGTTGTGCACTGTCAGTTTTATTTTGCCCATTCATCCATTGACCTTAATGCAGTGAACTTAAGGTCACAAATTTTGTGCACGAAATATTGCATCAATTTGGCACCAAGATCATGTTTTAGAAGATATTAACGAATATCTCATCAAAACTGAATTGGGATCTTGCATGGAAAATGATAACCTGGTTGCTTGTTGGACTTAATCTCAGTTCATGTGTTTTCATTCAAGTCAGCAGAGCTATCAACCCATGGGGTTATGTTTTAATCCCATGGAATAGAATCTGACCATCCGTCCTTCCGTGCGTAGGTCAAAGTCCCCAGTCTTGAAAGTTATGCCTAGCATGGTCTCAAAATTTATATTTTTGATATCTTTAATAAATATCATCAGTGATCATTAACCTCATCTTGGAAAAGCCAAGTTTGTTGGAGATTTCATGAGAAGCCAAAAAAAGATCACAAAAATAGTACAGTATTTACTCGTGTATAAGACGAGGTTTTTGTACACAAACACTTAGTTAATGTTTGGGGGGTCGTCTTATACACGAGAGCAACCTGTGGACGAGGATTTACGTCAAACAATTACGGCACTACAAGTTTTCATTATGAACATTCATATTTTCGAAATAATGAATATCGGACCTAGCGGATCGATTTTAATTGCGTTTTAAATGATATATAAAGGTATTTACCCAATATTATCACAATTTACGCTTTGCAGGTCGAGATTTTCTCCACGTCCTCGTTAAAACAAAGCATTTTCATTACGAACTTTCATATTTTCGAAATAACGAATATCGGACACAGCGGATCAATTTTAATTGCATTTCAAATGATAAATAAAGATATAGACCCTTTGCAGGTCGAGAACAGAACAAAACCATCCACTATTGTGCAATATATCAATATTTCAATGCGAGTTAACGATCATTTTCGCGCCAAAAACAAGAGCCTCTCCCTTCTTTCAAAATGGCGATCCCACGGACCATTTCGTCATGTCATGTCTTCCCTTATTGACAGAAATGCTTTCATGCTAGTATTGCGTAATGCATGTTAAATGAATGGATAGTTTTGTTCTGTTCTCGACCTGCAAAGCGTAATTTGTGATAATATTATATATAAACCTTTATTTATCATTTAAAACGCAATTAAAATCAATCCGCTTGTGAAAGTATTTCTGTCATAAAGGGAAGACACGACTCAAAGCAGTAGAAACAATGACGGGATATGCAAAACTGCGAACGCTGATAATTGGTATAAGTAAAATTTTACTAATTTTCACACCACTGAAAGGGAAGACATCAAAGGCTGTATAGAATTGAATTGATATAATTAGATAATAATTTTTATTTTAATAGACATAGAAGTAAAACGTAAATACGATGTACGTGACGATTTAGCATCAAAACTAACACATTGTAGAATATTTCTTTGTGTATTATAAGCCAAAAATATTAATTATATCGCTTTTAATTATTATCGTTTATAGCACTCAATTTGCCGTAAAATACCTTTATTTATCATTTAAAATGCAATTAAAATTGATCCGCGTGTGAAAGCATTTCTGTCATAAAGGGAAGACACGATTCAAAGCAGTAGAAACAATGACGAAATGCAAAACTGTGAAAGCTGATAATTGGAATCAGTGAAAACAAAGTCAAAACAAAGCGTTTCGAAATAATAGACATCGGACATAGCGGATCAATTTTAAATGATAAATAAAGATAAAAGTAAAACGTAATACAATGTACGTGACATCCTGGATCTTATAGAGTCAAAACAAAGCGTTTTGAAATAACCAATATCAGATGCTTGAATGGAAGCAGAGCCAGGGTCTTATATCTGGAAATTGGTCTTTTCAAGCAAAATAACCTCAATTTTGGGGGGTCGTCTTATATACGAGTCGTCTTATACACGAGTTAATACGGTATTTATTACACCCCATTTTACTGAAGTTTTCATAATTTATTTTTCTTATTTTTAAAATAAAATTCTTTTCTGGCCTTCCAGTAATCATAATCAATTTACATACAAGTTGTTTACAATTTTCAAGATATGTTGTGAATTTCAACATAAATGGTGTGTAATAAATACTATTTTTGTGATTTTTTTTTTTTCATTTTTCACATTTATTCTTAGGGGTTGGCATAAAAAAACCATTTAGCTAAGAATATTTTAAACAGTGAGTTTGGGGATGAAATATGAGTGAATTGGTGTTCAATAAATATTTTTCAGACAAAATAAAGTTTAAATCTTTATTGGTACTGTACACTGAGAGAGAATTGTGAATCTCTTGTTATCCTCTCATAAGTAGTCTCTTTATATTACATGCTCAAGATTGGCCTCGTGGCCAACTTACTCGAAGTTTAAAATCTGTTTCAAATATTAACAATATGAGGCTATATGAGCTTTGTAGCCTCCTTTCATTTGTAAGGAATACAAGAATTTGCCCAGGAGTAAAAAAAAGTTTTGTTCTTGGTTTTCAACTTTGAGAAAAAAAATATATTCAACATTTTTCAAAATGTCCCACAGGTAACCTGTTTCAGCCTTTTACATTGCTTTTATTTTGCAACCATATGAACTGCAAAAAAATATTTTTTTTCATAAATCATTATATGACACTCATTCAAAAGGCCACAACTCATTTAAAGAGGGGGGTCCAGTACCCCTGAAAAGCCGTACGGTCAGTTAACCCCACCCCAGATTTTGCCCAAGCTGCTGATTGGTGCTGCTCCACACAACACAGCTACCTCACAAGCTGACCGTTGGTCAAACTGTCCACTCACAGCCCACTCAGATGCTGCTGGTGGCTGGGCAGGTTGTTTGTAAACATAGGCAAGAAAGGGGATGTATCACACCACCCTGCATTATCCCCTCTGACTATCTCGGTGACAGTCCTCCTTGATCTCATAAAGAGAGAGGGAAGAGAATAAAAGCAGAAAAGGTGAACCTTATAATTTAAAGTGTGCATATGTAATTTTTTACATGTTTATCAATCAAAAACTTTCGGACCATTCAGAAAACATAAATTAAGCACTGAAAAGTTTATCTGAGGAGGACCAGGAAATCAGATTCTTATCTTTACACAAGTTATATAACGAGTCTCTGAAGTTGACCGCTCCCCACCCAGCTGCAGCAACATCTAGCCCATGGGAGGTATGGGGTAAAACCGCAAATATGTTGTAACATGCTGGACACATGCACTCAGCCATGTGCTTGGCATTTATAAACAAACCTAAACCCACATCTCACACACAGTGTCAACTGTCAATCAAATTCAAAATAATTTAAATCTCAGAACACTTTTATTGTTTAAAAGAGCTTTGATATCAAACATTTAGATTTCAGATTAAAATATGTTGTAGCCCTTGTGTTCATGCAGCATTGTACCAAGTACCACACATTTCTATTAGAAAGTAACAAATATATTAGAATGTATTCAATTTATACTGGCTGAGCTCTGGGTGTTTTGATGGTCAAGACCTGTTTAATAGGCTCCACCCCCTTGCTTTTATACTTGAACCCCCTCCTTTAAGGTTGCCGACCACACAGTTAAGTCTTCATGGAATTTCACATCCTGTTTGAATTTTAAACAATAACAAAAAAACAAAAACAAAATAGCGGGAAGCTGAAGCTCAGTTATCATTCCTATTTCCTTTTCTAGTGGCGCCATTTTGAATCAGAGACATTTAACACAGAGATTGGAAACAAGCTGAAGTTCTGCATCATCGCTCAGGCGAACCAATCTCGCCACTGTCGCCACGGTAAATACTATATGTAAACCTATAACACAGACCTAGATCCTGTATAAATATGTCTTTTTTGTGAGAAATTATTACGAGAACTACTTACTTTTCACATATCTATGTTAATCGTACATCAATGACATCAGGAATGGAAGAATTTGTGTAATACAGTTCACAGATCTTTCACCTATTATCGCTCAAACACAAGAGAGCACCCTCTTTTCACCACTTCCGGGAGTAATGTTTATGCAGTCAATCACACATATTTTCGCCCATGTAAACAAAGCCTTTTAACTGTGTTTTCAAGGAATATAATCATCAAGAGACATAAATAATACATGCAAACTGTGAATGATAGTTTGTTTTCTCAACGGGACATACAAAAATGTTTTAATGTTAAACATTTCCCCATTAAATGTGCATCTAAAATATTCTCTGTTTTGTTCAACGACTTAAATTCAATATGGCGGCCAGTAAACAGGAAGTTCATGTTCTGCACATGCTCAGTTCAAAGAACAGCAGAAGGGTTGTGAAATGCAAAACTATTTATCACTGATCCGCAACAGTTGCACGTGTGAGTTGGACGGTGCACCGCGCTGACACCTAGTGGCAGACCTGCTGTTTCCAATCTCTGTTTAAATATCTCTGCTTCAATGGATGACAATAGACATCATGCTTGAGACAGACATTTCCAAAATAACTTTGGCATACTTCTGACTGTCATAATATATTTATTTGCTGATTAAATAACCACATGTCTTTAAGTGTCATGCTCAAAGAGTCAAAGAAGTCTTGTAGTTCCTGTTAGTTTTATTCTCATTCTTCAGTTTTTGTATTTAAGAGAGGATTTCATAAAATATACATCATGATTTTTCTCAGCAATAAAACCAGAAATGTTTGAATACTATTCTCGCCGCATAAACACAATGTAAAAAATAAAGTGAGCTTTGACTCCTATGAAATTTTATCAGTAAAGTGGTTAGTTTCCATGGCAACAGAAATCGTCCAATCACAGCCATAATCAAACCCGTCCAAGATCAGTCCAAGATATTGATATATACAATGTGCCTGTGCAACATGAACAAATCTGAGCAAAAAATATTCACACCTCATTTGTCCATGTCTATGTGTGACCTCTAAGGGTCAACCCCTAATACACACAGATTTATGTAAATATATGCAAATGAGCAATAAACATGAACAATCCCTGGCACTTTATCAGGCTGACACTATATGCAGACAAACTAACTCACAAACTAACAAACGGACGGACTGCACCCAAATTTAAGTCTTGGTCGCGGCGGGGGACGATTTAGGCTTTGCAATGGTTTATTCTCCCCAATGATGTATTTTCATGACAAAATGCTGATCAGAGCACTGTCAACTCATAATTACTCATTGTAAGGATGATTCAAGATCAAAGATTGGACTTATATAATTATAGTTGCACGAAAGCTCGGATCAAATAGGTTCTTGAAAGCTTAAAGGTCTGACCAAATAAGTTTTTGAAAGTGTAAAGGTCTGAACAAATAGGTTCTAGAAAGCTTAAAGGTCTGACCAAATATGTTCTTGGAAGCTTAAAGGTCTAACCAAATAGGTTCTTGAAAGCTTAAAGGTCTGACCAAATACGCTAAAAGATCGGACCAAATAGAATCTTGAAAGCTTAAAGGTCTAACCAATTAGGTTCTTGAAAGCTTAACGGTCTGACCAATAGGTTCTTGAAAGCTTAAAGGTCTGACCAAGTAGGTTCTTGAAAGCTCAAAAGTCTATTCAGATATGTGAGAATGTAGTATGAACACATGGATTTATCTTGGTATTCACACCTCATTTGTCCATGTTCATGTGTGACCTCTAAGGTAAGGGTCAACCCCTGATTCATACAGATTTATGTAAATTTATGCAAATGAGCAAAAAACATTCCCTACTCTAAAGTGTTTTTCTCCAGGAAACATTCCACATGGTATAATTTATACAAACACACATTATCACCACACATATGATAAAACAATAATAATGAATTAAAGCCTTTAGGGCAATTGCTCTTTTTTGTCTATAGGTGGCGCTGGTGCAATGGTGTCGTATGTCGGTTCGTACGCTACATGTGCTTGTTCCGGGTCTTTTGCCACATGATCGTAGATGAGATTGCTGAAGCCGGTTGTAACCCCATCCTGTACATTATATTCCACCGCTTCCTACATTTAAAACAAACATTCAATATTAGGATTGAGTTATTTTTTTAAATTGAAAATTTGAAAAAAGAATTGTTGAAAATTTGAAATAATAATTGTTGAAAATTTGAAATCTAAATTGTTGAAAATCTAAATCGTAAAGGACTTGACTCTGACAAAAGATGGCGTCTGTTAACTTGATTATTACTTATATATCAACATGGAACTGCCTGTTGTAGATACACAATATGAGGGGTTCAACTGCTCTTTTCATTTACTACGTTACATAAATTCAGTGGGGATGTAGTATCAATGTTTTACCCCAATGTGTTGCACTGTTGTCCCTGAATTTCCTGCTGATCCAAACCGAACTTCCCCATGTCCACTTCGCTTCCAACCATCAAACTTTCCTCTGAAAATATGGACAGAAATGAGACAATAATACTCAACATTATTGACAAATTCAGCCATGAAATGGTAGTTTTCATGTAGTTTAAATAGATCAAAGGCAAACTTGTTGAAAGCTATTGTAATGATAGAGCAAAATGAAAATAGCCCTTTATTATGTTCCCTCATAGACAGTGCTTTGTCTTTTATGCCCGGAATAAATATAAATGTTATTTCTATATTAGAATAAAAGTTTACCTTTTTTTTCACAATAATAAACAGTGAGACATACCTTTTATACATAAAGACGAAAACAGCCATGGCTATTATCAGCAAAACTGCCACCACAATAACTAGTGGTAGAATGATATTAGCTACAAAACAACAAAAAGATATAGTTATTTCCAGCTATGTTTATTTTCAGAAGTATGGAGAGGTAACATTTGAGTCAGATGCTTAGGTCAAGTCCAAAAAGACTGCTAGCATAGCAATACATAAAAAGAGTTTATGAGGTTATGAATGATTTTGACCTTTGATTTTAGAATGACCTTGGTTGTGAAGGGAACAATACGTTAATATTATGGCAACAAATACACTTACAGAAAAAAAAACCTAATCAGTTTGAGAATCTTGAGAAAAATATAAGATTTAATATAACAAAGCAAGATTGGTTTACAAAATATTTACTCATTTTAGAATAAATGATAAATAGAGTGACTAGGCTAATGGCCTTGGAGCTATGCTGATCATTGATTTTTTTTTATAATGATTGTGAACATTTTCTGGAAATCACTTCATAAATGATCATTTAAATCCTTTTCCAGAGCAGACTTGAGCATATAATTTTGACCAATCAAAATGCATGTTACATATTATCTCAATTCTCATTGGCTAATATTTGCATTTTAAGCATTATAGCGATTCTCATTGGCTAATAGTTGTAATGATATTCAAAATGGCGGCCTCCAACTCAATGTTTTCAAGCTATTTTTGAAAAAAAAATGAAAAAAATAAAACAATCTGAGCCAAATGGAAAATAGATAGAATTGATCCTCAGAATATGCATCTTTCCCACTCATAGCTAAGAACTCTGGCCAGAAGTTTCAGATGAGAAGATCAAAGCTGACATGCAGAATGACCAAAACATTCTTCATAATCACTGCAGAAACATAATCAGCATAGCTAAAATTGAATCGGATTATAAATATAATATAGAGAAAATATGTGCTTTGCGGCTGACTTACATGAGGGTTTTTCCTTGGGGGGAGCGGGTGGCAGCTCTGTAGGATGTACCTGTGGAATAACCTTGCCCAGTTCACAAAAAGCACCACTCGTTCCTAAAGGTAACAACAGACTTCATTTAGTATGAGATAACCTGGCGTTTGCTCTGATTAATTTAGAAATCAAATTAGCACCACTCGTTCCTTAAGGTAACAACAGACTTCATTTAGTATGAGATAACCTGGCATTTGCTCTAAATAATTTACAAATCAAGTCATAAAACATCTTAGATCTATGGATTGACTTGTCATTTCTGACTGATATACATACAGATACTGAGATATTTTTTGTCATGTGTAAACATATGTGTAAAACAAATTTGCAATATTTCTACTTTTGCATAAACAAATATTGAGACAAATTCCAACATTTTTACTCAAGCGTAAACAGATATTACGCTTGACAAATTTGCATCATTTCAACATTTTAACCCATGTGGGAAGAGATATTAACACAAATCTTCAATATTTCTGAACTAGCTTATTGTGAAGCACTGATGGAACCTTCAATATATATATGACATTACATGAAACCTATATGAGTGGTGTTATTTATTGTAATTGAGTAGTGCAATATTGGGTATCTGATGACGGATGCAAATTATTTGTGTGATAAATGAGTAACACATACCTGGCAGGCATTTACACACAGGCACATCTGGTCCGCCAAGTTTCCCGGCCTGGTAGATACACATGCCTTTATTCTCACAATAGCAGGCACGAGGAATTGGTTTTGGCTCTTCTTTTGCTGTAAATAAGCACAGTACATTCATATAAACTGAACAGTTAGATAAGACCTGAACAGGTAATATTTAAAATGTAATTTTCAGATGATAAATATTATTGATTATTTTTTTATTTTTGCATATAATCATATATGTAGACAATATAAGGGCTCATCAGTTTTAGATTACTTCATTGATTCTAATAATAACAATAAAACTGTTGTTCATACAATGCTAATGCAAGACAGTGTCTGTTCATAGCACGTTTCAAAGTAGCATCTCCGGAACACATGTTTTTTTTTTCCACAAGAAAATATGCATCAAAACGAGAATGGCCATGAAATATAAAAAAGTGAAATGGTGTGTTTACAACACTTTCAGCAAAAATGGTCATATCAGCTTGCATATTTCAAGCCTCTTCACTATTGTGAAAGTAACTGTCAGGGGGCACCACCAGTTCTTTTTCTCCCATGTCACACTAGTGGCGACCTCTCTTGAGAATAAAATTTGTATTGTATTGTATTGTATTGGGAGTCTGACCCGCCACCTCCCGTCCTCTATTTATATACCCAAATAAGGCACAGATCCTTTGCTCTACAAATTCCCTTTGAATATAGAAACTGGGAAATATGATTGTATTTCAAAAGATTTTATAATTTGTTTGCTTTGTGCTGATATTGCTTTGAAAAATAAAATGAAAAACATTTTTATTTCATTGTGTTTTCTGCAATTATTTAAGAAATTAACTGTTTAAGAGTGCACCTGTATTAAATAGTCATTTCAAAGAATAACTTGGGGTCTTTGTTTTACATTGTCAAATTTAAATAGCCATGGCTATATAGTCCATGATAATCATCATACCATCAGGCTATGTTCTGATTGCAGTCTGGCACCGTTCACCCCTGCAGATTAATCTAAAGCTAATCTTGTATATCATATTTGTTAGGATGCATACTTACGGTTATCACATTTAGAATCATCAATCAGTTTGAAGTTATTGGGACAGGCACAAACTGCATCCTTGGGAACCAGCAAACACAGCGGCCAACACTTCTTATAGGCACATGGGTTGGGAACTGTAAATCGTCAAATCGTTACATTCACAATTTTACTAGAAATAGAACCTAATACACACACACACACACACACACACACATACACACACACACACAAACACACCAAATGGTCATGATTTTATCAACAACAAACTGGTGGAGTATCTCGGATCTAAGCTTACAATTGCCAGACAACTTCTTATAGGCACATGGGTTGGGAACTGCAAATCGTCAAATCGTTACATTCACAATTTTACTAGAAATAGAACCTAATACACACACACACACACACACACACACACACACACACACACACACACACACACACACCAAATGGTCATGATTTTATCAACAACCAATTTGTGGAGTATCTCGGATCTAAGCTTACATTTGCCAGACAAATTCTGATTCTGTGTGGAATATGTCAGCTTAGCTTTTGCAGTGATCGGGGGAAAATTTATCCATCAACTTTGATCTTCTCTGAAACTGCTGGGTGGAGTACCTAGATATTAGTAGAGAAGTATTTTCAGGGGACCAATTCTACCTATTTTCCATTAGGCTCAGATCTTTTTCCATTTTGTTATAATTTTTAAAAGATCTAATATATCGCTATTATTGTTGTCAAGGAGGCTGCCATTTTAAATGACATTTAAAATATTATCCAATGAGAATCAAGATAACAAGTTAGGGCCAAACTTGACATGTTACATGCATTTTGATTGGTCAAAATTATCATCTGCTGAAGTCTGCTTTTGATCTAAATGATCATTTATGATTGAAAAACAATGGTCAGCATAGCTTTAATGCCATTGGCCTGTTTTTTTATAATGGATTGTTCACCTAGACAACACGTTGCAATTTCCTCTATTTTGCAAAATTAGGTTCATTACAGGAGGGCATTCTTGGGTATGAATAATAAGACTTTATTTCCTGGACCTTTTTTTTTAAAAGGTATAGAGTGGATGTTTTTCTTTGAGGCTAAGTGGAGTTTCCCTTTTTGATCTTATTTCTCTTTGGCATAACAGAGAAAGTTATTTGATAAAATAATTTACATTTTTGTGAAGTACTGCAGAAAATTGGCACATTTTTTTTCTTTGAAACAATCTTGAATTTATTTCTGTGAAATTTAGAGTGGATGTTTTCTTGTAAAAATGAAATGTATAGGTTAATGGAAAGAAAAAATGAATTTTTTTTTAATATTAACATCTTGTCTTTTTCCTTCGGGGAGAGTGTTTGCCATGAATTGAAACAAATGAGGTAAAGTAATAAACAAATATTATGATAATACATAGCATACAAAATATCTAGAATCTAATTAAAATTAATGTACTTACTTTTGATATATATTATATATATATATATCTGGAAGAGGGCTGATATAGACATATATGTGTGTGTGTGTGTCTGTACATACATATATACATACATACATACATACATACATACATACATACATACATACATACATACATACATACATACATACATACACACACACACACACACACACATACATACATACATACATACATACATACATACATACATACATACATACATACATACATACATACATACATACATACACACACACATACACACACACACACACACACACACACATACATAAATGATATGTAAATTAATCCATATAAAAGACCAAAAAGAATTACTTCTTAAGTCATATTTGAGTTCCTGGTACAGTTGGACATCGCTGGGCACGACAGAGCGACCGCTGCCCAGGACAGATACATTCACTCCTCTCCCGAACTTGTCCATCTGCAGCACACTGCCATCCTTTGATGACCAAACCATGGACTTGTGGAGAACATCAATGGCATAGGGGTTGTTAAGAGGCCATCCTAATTGGTCTCCAGTTCCTGTTGCCAGAAGAGACACAAGTGATGCAGCCAACATGTCAAATCAAATCAATTCAAATCAAAACAAAAGCAAAAGCAGCATTTACTAAATATAGTAAATATAAACAGATTATGTTACTTGAAACATATTTCTCCAGAATTTATTTGTTTTTATAAAAAAAACAAGGCTATGAATGCAATTAGTCTGATCACAGTTTCGGTTCAGACTTTTGTTTTTATGTCCAGTGCTCAGGTTTAGCCACTTTCTATTTCTCATCACTTCAAAAGACTTCTTAAATGGAGCATATTAAATATCAGGCATATTAATTCACATTAAGATCATTTTAAAATAAATTATTTGTAAGATGAAAATGATCATAAAGCAATAATATTGCAGTATGATTGGATCAATAAAGTGCAAAACATTACATTAATCATTAAAGACCAGCCAGAACAAAGGAAGGATCAAAGGTCAATTTTGTTTGTTTGTTTGGGGGTTTTACATCACTTTCAACATCACTTTCAACATTATTTCAGTCATTTCGTGATGAGACCTACTTGTAGCAGATATATTGCTGCCTCACTAAATTGTCATGTCGCAGGTCCTTCACATAACAACCCACCCAGTCACAGATTTACAAGGACAAAGGGTTAACCCTTTGGCACGGGCCTCAGCGCATGAGTGAAATTGTATCATCATTTCAATCTTGGCATGGCCGGGGATCGTACCCACGACTTTTGGATCACCACAGAGGAACTGGTGCTAATAAGCTGGCACTATCACCAACTGCAAGTGAGGGGCCCCCATAGGGGGGGTATGAAAAACCCAATAATCCCCCTTTTTTTACCTAAAAATCCAAAAATCCTTATCTTTTGTAGCCAAAAATCCTTAAATATTTTCCCCCTCAAATCTAAAAATCCAAAAGTATAAAACAAAAAATCCTAAAATATGTTTACATTTAGTACAAATTCACCCCAAAAATCCAATAATCCCTCTTTTTTAGGCCAAAAATCCAATAATCCTAAAACCCTATGGGGGCCCCAAGTGAGGTGAGCTCAGATCTTACACGCTGGCCGATGCGTTTCAGTCCCTGATGGGCCAATATTTACGATATTTAGTCTAACGAGACAAAAAACAATATATCTTTTAAATATTATCCACGTGTCAATGTCATGAAATGAGGCTATTTCCTTCCTTGATTGACAAACACTTAAATGCACATGTAAGTCTGATGTTTATGTTTGCACGTGGCATATACATGTATGTGTCGCCATGGCACTGTGGCGCCACGCCATGTGGCAGAAATTGGGAGTAAGCCTTTCACAATGACCTACTGACCTGTCACCATGGCATTGTGGCGCCACGCCATGTGGCGCAAATTGGGAGTAAGCCTTTCACAATGACTTACTGACCTGTCGGTGCCACGATGACCCTGTCATTTCCATCCGCACTTATACTCTCTACCCGGTTCAGTTTTTCATCCACAAAGTATATTCGGTTGTTCATCCGGTAGTCTATTGTTATTCCAGTGGGCATGCTCAGGTCAGATACAACAAGACCTCTGACATTTGTTCCATCCATCCAGGCTTCTTCTATTCTGCCACGGGCAGGATCAACCCAATACATTTTGCTGAAATAGTCAAAAACACATGTTTTTCTTATATCATATTATATAAAAAAAAATTGTGAAATGGTGTTTTTACGATCCTTTCAGCAACTATGGCCATATCAGGCCAACTTTCGAACCTTTTAACCAGTGTGAAAGTATCACTGCCGGCAGTGGGAGTCGAACCCACCACCTCCCATCCTCCACTTCTATAACCAGTGTGAAAGTATCACTGCCGGCAGTGGGAGTCGAACCAACCACCTCCCATCCCCCACTTATATTACCATTAAAGGCACAGATCCTACACTCTACCAACTGTGCTAGTGGGGCCGGTATCATATTATATCTTATATCTTATGTCATATTATATCACATATCATCTTATAGAAAATATCATCTCAGATTTGTTATTTCTATATTTTCTTGTAACAGGTAATATAGAAGCCTGTCATCTGGATTCAGTGCCCTACTCTTTTTGAAGAATGTCTGTGGAATTTTCTTGCGTAAAACTATCACTATATCAGCCCTGTTCCATAAGATTTCACCTCCAGTGTCAGGTAAGAGTTATATTCGGAAATTGGACTTTTCAAGCAAAATAACCTCAATTTTGGGGGGTCGTCTTATACACGAGTCGTCTTATATACGAGTAAATATGGTATATGAAACTACAGATTACCAGCTGGTCTGGGAGATTACCAGCCCTGTGGTTGCTTTCTCTCTGGAACTTCTTAAATCTCACTTACCCGAGAGCGGGATTAACGACAATACATCCGGGACTAATCAGAGGATCTTGGAGCAGAGTCTTCCGGTAAGATCCATCTTCTGTTGTCACGGTTATGCGACCTTTCGCCATCTCAGTTATATAGATATTTCTTCAAGATAAATGTGGTATATTATCTTTTAAATTTGTTCTACTTCAATTAATAAACATTTGTAACCATTCCAAGTGAAATATTACATTTTGTGAAAAAAATATATAAAAATTTAATGCAAATATTTGAAAGTTTTGTAAACTTAGCTAAATAAATTGTCAACATTTATGTACAAGAGCCACTCTATTAATTTGTTTCAATTTAAACAATTTAAAATGATACTCTGCCTGGTGGGCGGTTATAATCAAGCTTTTCTGTACTTCCTGTATCTTCATGGTATGGAGTAATAATACAGGAAAGTTCAATATACATAAGTTAGAGAAACTGATTTTCTTTCAAAGTAATAAATGCACAGTGCCACCTACTGGCCTATCCAGTCATAAGCAATAGCTGTGGGCTCAAGAATGTCATTCTCAACAAGCTGCTGTGGGGAGCTCAGTTGTCTGCTGTCTACAGGAATTGCAGCTCTGAAAAATATATATATTGATATATTTAATGTTTAGTCTGGTAGATTCTGAATATTAATTGTATATTTTATATGGTAAGACGACTGGGTGAGTTCAACACTTAATTAGATTCTGTATACATATTTGGGGTTATATGTTACTTCACTTTCAAAATTGTTTCAGTCATATCATGACAAGACCTACTTGTAGCAGGTAGAGTAATGCTTCACTGAGTTAACAGAAGGTTAGCTCTTCAGGCAGGGCCTTAGTTTATATTATTGGATTGTGTAACCAGTAATTAAACAAACAAAAAATGCATGCTGGATCATCCCTCTATCTTTGTATTTTACTGCATAGGCATTGAGTGCCCATGAGACATAAGAGGAACGGCCAACTTCAAATCAAATCAAATCAAACAATATTATTCAGAGTTGCTCCACACGATTGAGCCGGCAGATGCCGGTGGCGGAAGGTGGCGGATGCTGACCTCCGCCCTCTGAATACACTCGGCAAATTCGGCGGGACAAAATGGAGGATCCGGCGATCTGCCACGCTCGCCACCAGCAAAACGGCGGGTGCATCTACATCTACATCTATAAGTTTACTCGGCAAAACCTATTGGCATCCCGCCGAGAGTGCATGGTTGCACTAAGGGGTGCAGCTGGTACACACCAGCTACTTGTTGCTAACCTTTATACTCTGGCTAGGGAGTTCCTGAAGGATGCCGAGCTACCTGTTTCCAATGTAGTTATATGAGGGGGAAGATTGTTCCAGTCAGTTACTGTCCTTGGGAAATAGCTGTATTTATAAGGGTCACAGCTTGTCGCCATTTCGATATAGCGATTTCCCTGGTTTTTTCGTGTAGGAGCTGATTTCATTTTGACATGTGCCAATGATTCTATTTCTATAGTTGTACCTGAATACAGCTCTGTTATCCACCCAGTAGACAAGACGTCGAGATGCATCAACAGCCATGTTATTCACTTTTCTGCGATTTATTATAGCATCGCTCCATGTATTATTTGCAGAATAAAATATCCGAATAGCCTCCTCGACAGCAACTAATATTGATTCACCCTCATGTCCTATGGAAAAAAAACACAGGCAGTTCATCAATTTAAGGTATTTACATGAACTCTGTCACCGTGCAAAGGAAGTACAGATTTATTAAGGAGATCTATACCTATAAACATAGGCCAATGTGTTTTGAGCCCTGCTGATCTTTACTTTTTTTATAATGTTTGTGAACATTTTCTGAAAACGCCTGAAAATTACTTCCTAAATGATCATTTAAATGCTTTCAAAGAGCAGACTTGAGCAGATGATAATTATGTTATATATAGAATTTGTTATCTCGATTCTTGTTTGCTAAAATATTTCATGTTATTCAAAATGGCATCCTCCTTGACAATTCAGTGAAAACTATAAAAGTTTTTCTAAAATCATAAAAAAATGTCTGAATTTGAAGTAAAATAGACAGAATTTGTCCCATGAACTCTGGAACTCTGACCAATACTTTCAGAGAAGATCTCTGGGTGTGGGAGTGCCCACGAGACATAAGTGGTGTGGCCAACATATCAAATCAAATCAAATCAAATCAAAATTAAAATCAAAATCAAAATCAAAATCAAAATCAAAATCAAAATCAAAATCAAAGTTGATGGATTGACAGAATAAAAGAACATTTCTCCCCTCATTGCAAAAAGCTATGACAGTGGTAATCACTGCCGCATTATCATAATTATTTATTTTTAATAGCTTAAGAGAAATAATGGTACCACATTTGCATCACCATAATTATTTTACTCTTTAAAAAAAAATGGTACCTTATTTGCAATTTTCAACCCAATATATATACACACTTCTTTTTCATATAATTCAAATAAAATATTGTTTGTATTTTTTTTATCTTCTTTGTCCTTTGTATTATAATGTTCCCTTTCTGCAATTCCGTGTCCAATCCAGCCTTGCCATGTAACACAGCATCTGATTGGTTATCTGATTCACCAATCCAGCCTTGCCATGTAACACAGCATCTGATTGGCTATCTGATTCACCAATCCAGCCATGCCATGTAACACAGCATCTGATTGGCTTATCTGATTCACCAATCCAGCCATGCCATGTAACACAGCATCTGATTGGCTTATCTGATTCACAAATCCAGCCATGCCATGTAACACAGCATCTGATTGGCTTATCTGATTCACAAATCCAGCCATGCCATGTGACATTGCATTTTTTTCATTTCTAATATTTGAGACTAAATATCAACCATACCTATGTTAGGCTTACATCGATCCACTTGAGTTTTGAGTTGTGTGAAACCTTCATCACATGGGCAAGAGTAAGTTCCCTCCTTATTGATACACTTCTGGGGACAGTAATTACCCCAGACTGCACATTCGTCTTTGTCTGTAATAACATTATATAGAAATAAAAAGAGGCACTTCTGGGGGGCAAGGATTACCCCAGACTGCACACTCGTCTTTGTCTGTAATAACATTATATAGATATAAAAAGAGGCACTTCTGGGGACAAGAATTACCCCAGACTGCACACTCGTCTTTGTCTGTAATAACATTATATAGATATATAAAGAGGCACTTCTGGGGACAAGAATTACCCCAGACTGTGCACTCGTCTTTGTCTGTAATAACATTATATAGATATATAAAGAGGCACTCCTGGGGACAAGAATTACCCCAGACTGCACACTCGTCTCAGTCTGTAATAACATTATATAGATATATAAAGAGGCACTTCTGGGGACAAGAATTACCCCAGACTGTGCACTCGTCTTTGTCTGTAATAACATTATATAGATATATAAAGAGGCACTTCTGGGGACAAGAATTACCCCAGACTGTGCACTCGTCTTTGTCTGTAATAACATTATATAGAAATAAAAAGAGGCACTTCTGGGGACAGTAATTGCCCCAGACTGCACACTCATCTTTGTCTTTAGTTATTTGACCTGTAATGAATATTTGCCAATAAGAAAAAAAAATGTTCAAAAGAAACTAGATATCAAACACTACATCTAAAATCTTGTAAAAGCCATTTAGAAATAATTATTGAATTATGATAAAAGAAAACCAACAAAACAGTGGAAATTTGCTTTCATGTCACAGGTTAGATGGATAAATACCTTTGCAATTCTTTTTATTATCTGGATCAACTTGGTAGCCTGGTTCACAGGAACACACGTGTCCTCCATCAGACAGACCAGCACACATCTGCATGCACCCTCCATTGTCGTCCCCACAACCTTCACTCTCATCAGGTCTGTCTGCAATCAGCCAAGAAAAGTTTTTTAAGGGACACTTTTCTGGAAATTTCTTTAAATCCATTTTTTTTTAAGTAACAATTTTCTGGAAATTTCTGGAAACCCAATTTTTTAAGTGACAGTTTTTGGAAATCCATTTTTTTTAAGTGAAAGTTTTCTGGAAATTTCTGGAAATGTTATTAATGTAACTGAAGGTGCGCGACTTAAAAGGCAAATAATGATGTGACTTAAACTGGCAAGGCAAAGAATGATGTGACTTAAACTGGCAAGGCAAAGAATGATGTGACTTAAACTGGCAAGGCAAATAATGATGTGACTTAAACTGACAAGGCAAATAGTGATGTGACTTAAACTGACAAGGCAAATAGTGATGTGACTTAAACTGGCAAGGCAAATAGTGATGTGACTTAAACTGGCAAGGTAAATAGTGATGTGACTTAAACTGGCAAGGCAAATAGTGATGCGGCTTTCACTTAAAAACTGTCACTTAAAAAATCGGATTTCCAGAAATTTCCAGAAAACTATCACTTAAAAAAACTGGATTTCCAGAAATTTTCAGGAAACTGTTACTTAAATTGGATTTCCAAAAATTTCAAGAATTTTGTGACTTAAAATAACTGGATTTCCAGGAAATATTCAGAAAACTGTCACTTGCATACAACTGGATTTAAAGAAAATTCCAAAAACTGTCACTTAAAAAATTGGATTTCCAGAAATTTCCAGAAAATTATCACTTAAAAAAACTGGATTTCCAGAAATTTACAAGAAACTGTCACCTACAATAAACTGGATTTAAAGAAATTTCCAGAAAACTGTCACTTAAAAATTGGATTTCCAGAAATTTCCAGAAAACTGTCTCTTAAAAAAATTGGATTTCCAGAATTTTCCAGAAAACTGTCACTTAAAAAAATGGATTTCCAGAATTTTCCAGAAAATTGTCACTTAAAAAAAACTGGATTTCCAAAAACTGTCACTTAAAAAATTGGATTTCCAGAAACATTCAGAAAATTGTCACTTAAAAAAACTGGATTTCCAGAAATATCCATAAAACTGTCACTCCCCATCCCAGATTCCAACTTACGACAGCCGAGTTCATCGGAGTGATCCCCGCAGTCATCCACCTCGTCACAAACCAGCTCATTGCTGACACACTGGTGGTTGTCACACTTGAACTGATCGTGATTACAGATGACAATTCCCTCCACTGGACCTGATGAATAGAAGAAAGGCCAAAAATGATAATCACCTTGTTTATAGGACTGAATATGTAGGATTGAATATATAGGACTGAATATATAGGACTGAAATAAATGTCCTGAAAATATTGGACAATATTTTTTTCTTTTTATTTGATTAGATGTTATTGAAGTTGTTTTTTTTTTAGAATTGAGGTATTGACATAAATTTGTAACTGAAACTTTGTCTTTTCATCTTGAAAGTAAAAAAAACTTAAGCGTAACCGATTTTGATATATGGTGGGGAAATCGGAAATAAGTTTGGTTTTTTTCATATACCAGGATTTTCTCAAATACAATATATTGCAAATTTCATTGATATGAAGATGTAGACTGGTTAATTAATGCTGAAAAAGTAGGTCAACAATAAGATTACACAACCATTGTGACCAAAATGTTATTTTGTATATGAATGCAATGTTTCCTCAAGTGCATACACTAATATACAAAAACATACCCATATGGTAGGAATGAGCATATGTGGTCTGTTTCAACAAGAAAGGTAAAGGAGCCTGATATAGGTCAAGGTCAAGGTCAAGGTCATGATCTATATCATATTGATTGTTATAAGCATACACCATATATGCCTGTGAATGTTTGGGGTTTTACATCATTTTCAACATCATTTCAGTCATGTCGTGACAAGACCTAATTGTAGAGGTTATATTGCTGTCTCACTGAATTGTCATATCGCAGGTCCTTGACATGACAAACCGCCTGGTCACAGATTACAAGGACAGCAGGTTTACCGTTTAAGCACGGTGTGAAATTTTATCATGAATTCAATCTTGGCGTGGCCGGGGATTGAACCCACGACCTTTGGATCACCACAGAGAAAGTTGTGCTACTAAGCCGGTGCTCTAACTAAATGCACCACGACCCGTGACCTAGAAAGGTCAAACCTAGTGTTTTGAGCTTGCCCTGTTGCCATAAGCAAGTCACTTTTTGCAAGGGCCAGCAAATTTTGAGGCCTTTTTAAAAAATCTCTGCCAAAATATTATCGCAGGACCGAAATAAAATATACTTACATGTATCCAAATTTTCATCTGTACCATCGAGGCAATCGTTGATTTTATCGCACATTTGGAACCTGTAGATACAGAGACCGTTGGGGCATTTGAATCTCGATGATGAGGAGCAGTCAATCTTACTGCACACTTCGAATGACTCATCGTAATTATCACCGCAGTCATCTTCAGTATCACACAGGGCGTAGGTTGGAATGCAGACCTGGAAATAAAGCCAGCAGTTATGCCGTGTTATTATTTAAGAGATAATGGCAAATTTTGAAAGGAGAGTCTTTGGTATTGAACAAGAGTGGGATGGCATCCAGCCTGATATACTGAACTCACACTGCGGAGATGACATCCAGCCTAAATTACTAACAAATAGAGGCTCTATACAATATCTACCAGATCAAATTAGCAGATCTGTAGGTTTACTCACATAAGTAGGGCAGTCAAATAGAGGCTCTATACAATATCTACCAGGACAAATTAGCAGATCTGTAGGTTTACTCACATAAATAGGACATTCAAATAGAGGCTCTATACAATATCTACCAGGACAAATTAGCAGATCTGTAGGTTAACTCAATAAGTAGGACATTCAAATAGAGGCTCTATACAATATCTACCAGGTCAATTTAGCAGATCTGTAGGTTTACTCACATAAGTAGGGCAGTCAAATAGAGGCTCTATACAATATCTACCAGGACAAATTAGCAGATCTGTAGGTTTACTCAATAAGTAGGACATTCAAATAGAGGCTCTATACAATATCTACCAGGTCAAATTAGCAGATCTGTAGGTTTACTCACATGAGTAGGGCAGTCAAATAGAGGCTCTATACAATATCTACCAGGTCAAATTAACAGATCTGTAGGTTTACTCAATAAGTAGGGCAGTCAAATAGAGGCTCTATACAATATCTACCAGGTCAAATTAACAGATCTGTAGGTTTACTCAATAAATAGGACATTCAAATAGAGGCTCTATACAATATCTACCAGGTCAAATTAACAGATCTGTAGGTTTACTCAATAAATAGGACATTCAAATAGAGGCTCTATACAATATCTACCAGGTCAAATTAGCAGATCTGTAGGTTTACTCACATAAATAGGACATTCAAATAGAGGCTCTATACAATATCTACCAGGTCAAATTAGCAGATCTGTAGGTTTACTCACATAAATAGGACATTCAAATAGAGGCTCTATACATTATCTCATACTTGGTGCTTCAAGAGAGTGTTCTGCACCTATGAGATATTCTTTTGCAGATCACCCCTCTGCCGAACTACTTTCGCAGATCACCCCTCTGCCGAACTACTTTCGCAGATCACCCCTCTGCCGAACTACTTTTGCAAATCATCCTTGGTCCAAATGAAGACTGAGATCCTTCCACCAGAACCAACAAAAGAGATCTGTCAGGCTGAACACTGCATGAACCCATGCTCTTGACTTTATCTCATATTTATCTACCGCAGATGGTTTATATACCAGACCAGTGTTAACATTGTAAAAAGTACAGATCTTAAGAAATGAACATGTGAGTGCAGTGTTCAGGCTGACAGATATCTCTCAAGTTGGTTCTGGTGGAAGGATCTCAATGCCCACCTCTCAATGACGTCATTACATAGTAAAATATATGTTGCAATGACGTCATTGAGTGTGACGTCATTAAAAAGGGGGCGTGGCATTGTTTATGTTGTTTGACACAAACAACATAGGTCGGTACATAGGTCCATGCAGGCTGCATTATTTTCCACACAGTTTTGCTTTAAATAGATTGGACATCAAACCAAAACTTTATCTCATACCTATCTGCAGGAGTTAAGTATGAGATAAAGTCAAGGACATAGGTTTGTGCAGTGTTCAGGCTGCCAGATCTCTCACGTTGGTTCTGGTGGAAGGATCTCACAATATAGAGTGGCACTATGCCCACCTCTCAATGGCGTCATAACATAATAAATTTTATGTTATAATGACGTCATTGTGACGTCAGTGTGACGTCATTAAAAAGGGGGCGTGGCATTGTTTATGTTGTTTGACACACACAACATAGGTCCCGACATGCTGCAATGTTTTCCTCTCTGTTTTGCTTTAAATAGATTGGACATCAAACCAAAACCTTTATCTCATACCTATCTGTAGGAGTTAAGTATGAGATAAAGTCAAGAACATAGGTTCGTGCAGTGTTCAGGCTGACAGATCTCTCTCGTTGGTTCTGGTGGAAGGATCTCACTCGTCCTTCGGACTCTTGAGATCCTTCCACCAGAACCAACTTGAGAGATCTGTCAGCCTGAACACTGCACTCACATGTTCTTGCCTTAATATCTACCAGGTCAAATTAGCAGATCTGTAGGTTTACTCACATAAATAGGACATTCAAATAGAGGCTCTATACAATATCTACCAGGTCAAATTAGCAGATCTGTAGGTTTACTCACATAAATAGGACATTCAAATAGAGGCTCTATACAATATCTACCAGGTCAAATTAGCAGATCTGTAGGTTTACTCACATAAGTAGGACATTCAAATAGAGGCTCTATACAATATCTACCAGGACAAATTAGCAGATCTGTAGGTTTACTCACATAAGTAGGGCAGTCAAATAGAGGCTCTATACAATATCTACCAGGTCAAATTAGCAGATCTGTAGGTTTACTCACATAAGTAGGGCAGTCAAATAGAGGCTCTATACAATATCTACCAGGTCAAATTAGCAGATCTGTAGGTTTACTCACATGAGTAGGACATTCAAATAGAGGCTCTATACAATATCTACCAGGTCAAATTAGCAGATCTGTAGGTTTACTCACATGAGTAGGACATTCAAATAGAGGCTCTATACAATATCTACCAGGTCAAATTAGCAGATCTGTAGGTTTACTCACATAAGTAGGGCAGTCAAATAGAGGCTCTATACAATATCTACCAGGTCAAATTAGCAGATCTGTAGGTTTACTCACATAAGTAGGGCAGTCAAATAGAGGCTCTATACAATATCTACCAGGACAAATTAGCAGATCTGTAGGTTTACTCAATAAGTAGGACATTCAAATAGAGGCTCTATACAATATCTACCAGGTCAAATTAGCAGATCTGTAGGTTTACTCACATGAGTAGGACATTCAAATAGAGGCTCTATACAATATATTCCTGGAGCAACCGTCGGACAGTATTTCTCATCAGAGGCATCGCGACAATCCTTCATTGAGTCACACTTAAAAGATGCGAAAATGCAATGTCCACTATCGCACTGGAAATTGTCAGCTGAACACTTGAAGTCATCTGGAAGTATACATACATCTCATATGAGAAATACTCTGATATCCTATTGTATCTAGATCCATACTCTGAAATCCTATCCTATCAAGATCCATACTCTGAAATTCTATCTTATCAAGATCCATACTCTGAAATCCTATCCTATCAAGATCCATACTCTGAAATTCTATCTTATCAAGATCCATACTCTGAAATCCTATCTTATCAAGATCCATACTCTGAAATCCTATGGTATCTAGATCCATACTCTGAAATACTATCCTATCAAGATCCATCCTCTGAAATCCTATTGTATCAAGATTCATACTCTGAAATCCTATTGTTTCAAGATCCATACTCTGAAATCCTATCCTATCAAGATCCATACTCTGAAATTCTATCTTATCAAGATCCATACTCTGAAATCCTATCCTATCAAGATCCATACTCTGAAATTCTATCCTATCAAGATCCATACTCTGAAATCCTATCCTATCAAGATCCATAGTCTTAAATCTTATCCTATTAACATCCATACTCTGAAATCCTATTTTATCAAGATCAATACTCTGAAATCCTATCGTATCAAGATCCATACTCTGAAATCCTATCCTATCAAGATCCATACTCTGAAATCCTATTTTATCAAGATCAATACTCTGAAATCCTATCGTATCAAGATCCATACTCTGAAATCCTATCCTATCAAGATCCATACTCTGAAATCCTATCTTAACAAGATCCATACTCTGAAATCCTATTTTATCTAGATCCATACTCTGAAATCCTATTTTATCAAGATCCATACTCTGAAATCCTATCGTATCAAGATCCATACTCTGAAATCCTATCGTATCAAGATCCATACTCTGAAATCCCATCCTTTCAAGATCCATACTCTGAAATCCTATCCTATCAAGATCCATACTCTGAAATTCTATCTTATCAAGATCCATACTCAGAAATCCTATCCTATCAAGATCCATACTCTGAAATTCTATCTTATCAAGATCCATACTCTGAAATCCTATGGTATCTAGATCCATACTCTGAAATACTATCCTTTCAAGATCCATCCTCTGAAATCCTATTGTATCAAGATTCATACTCTGAAATCCTATTGTTTCAAGATCCATACTCTCAAATCCTATCCTATCAAGATCCATACTCTGAAATTCTATCTTATCAAGATCCATACTCTGAAATCCTATGGTATCTAGATCCATACTCTGAAATACTATCCTATCAAGATCCATCCTCTGAAATCCTATTGTATGACGGAGTGCTAAACAGACGTTTCAACCTTTGGTTTAGGCCAGACCTAGAACAAGCAGGCTCACAAACGGGCAGAGGCTGTAGTGAACAACTCCTTACACTTAGACTGATCATAGACACGGCTAGGAAAACCAAACAGACATTGTATGTGGTCTTCATAGACTATGAAAAAGCGTATGACTATGTAAATAGAAACAAGCTGCTTGAGTTACTTGCAAAAGCAGGATGTGGCAACACATTTCTCCATGCAATTGCTAACAGTATGAGAAACACATTAGGCATTATTGGAAAAGAGACATTCTCTACATCAGCAGGGGTACGCCAAGGTGGATCTACTAGTTGCTCCCTATTCACGTTTTATATAAATGAAGGTATCAGAAAATTGAAAGAATCAGGGGATGATGGCTTCCTCAAGCATATTCACTCCCTTCTTCTCATGGACGACACTACAGTCCTGGCTACATCACGAGCAGCTATGATCAACAAACTGAACGTGTTAATGTCAGTAACAGACCCCCGTCAAATGAAATGGCACAAAGTCAAGTCAAAGTTTTTTGTAATAAATACTGATGACACTGAGCCATTTGTCATTAGAGACATCATAATTAGCCACACATCAGAATACATTTACCTGGGTTCTCCAGTCTCAAATCAACCAATGAATGCTCAGGTTACAGCTCATATCAATAGCAAGATGATTCATGTGAGAAAATTTTCCTCATTCTTAGGGAAGAACCATGATGCTCCATTCATTATCAAAAAGCGTGTATGGGAGTGTGCATTATCCAGTGCTATATTGTATGGCTGTGAAAGCTGGTTTTGCAATAACCTGTCACCGGCACACACACCATATATGTCATCAGCAAAGGAGTTACTTGGAGTGCGAATACAAACTGCAAATGATCTTGTGTATGCAGAAATTGGTATTCCATCTGCCAAAGCATTAATCCAGCAAAGACAAGTGGAATTCTTGAGAAAATACAAGCAACAAACATTTTATGAGGAAAGCCCACTCAAACATGCCATGGACTTGGCTAGACAAAGTAAGTGTCCAATGGGTCTGTACCTACAGCACCTAGAGTCTCTGGTTGAGGACCCAATCACCTCTTTTGCAAGAGATCTGCACACTAGGATCCAAGCTTCAGAGTCATCAAAAGTCAAATGTTACTGTTCAATACATCCAATGATTTGTGTCCATGGCATGTATACCAATAAAGAAGTTCTGTGTGAAAAGTATAGGATAGACACTACCAGAATAAGACTAAGCTCCCATCGGCTGAGAATAGAGACAGGGAGATGGGCACGCACACCAAGAGATGAAAGACTTTGCCAATGTGGAGAGGATGTTCAAACAGAATCCCATGTTCTAATTTACTGTAACAGAACACAGCACCTCAGAGAAAGGTTCCATCATCTTGATTTCCAATCAGTATCTGCACTAATGGACACCACACAATTTTCAGAGCTATGTAAATATTGTTCTGAAGTTCTTACTGTCTACTGAATATGATTCTAATGGACAAGTTTAATTTTGTGTTACTATTACTTTGATTGTCGAGTATATCTTGAATGTTTAAGTGACATTATTCACTTTAAAGTACTACAGTACATGTCTCATAGAATTTATATATAATGGACTTATTATTATGGTTAGCCCAGAAAGCATTGCAATTTTGCATTATTATTGTTTTGTTGTTGAAGTGTTAATAATATAAGTCAATAAAATACAAATACAAATACAATATCAAGATCCATACTCTTAAATCCTATTGTTTCAAGATCCATACTCTCAAATCCTATCCTATCAAGATCCATACTCTGAAATCCTATCGTATCAAGATCCATACTCTGAAATCCTATTTTATCAAGATCAATACTCTGAAATCCTATCGTATCAAGATCCATACTCTGAAATCCTATCCTATCAAGATCCATACTCTGAAATCCTATCTTAACAAGATCCATACTCTGAAATCCTATTTTATCTAGATCCATACTCTGAAATCCTATTTTATCAAGATCCATACTCTGAAATCCTATCGTATCAAGATCCATACTCTGAAATCCTATCGTATCAAGATCCATACTCTGAAATCCTATCGTATCAAGATCCATACTCTGAAATCCCATCCTTTCAAGATCCATACTCTGAAATCCTATTTTATGAAGATCCATACTCTGAAATCCTATTTTATCAAGATCCATACTCTGAAATCCTATTGTATCAAGACCCACACTCTGAAATCCTATCGTATCAACATCCATACTCTGAAATCCTATCGTATCAAGATCCATACTCTGAAATCCTATCGTATCAAGATCCATACTCTGAAATCCTTTCAAGATCCATACTCTGAAATCCTATTTTATAGAGTCCATACTCTGAAATCCTATTTTATGAAGATCCATACTCTGAAATCCTATCCTATCAAGATCCATACTCTGAAATCCTTTCAAGATCCATACTCTGAAATCTTATTTTATCAAGATCAATATTCTGAAATCCTATTTTATCAAGATCAATATTCTGAAATCCTATCATATCAAGATCCATACTCTGAAATCCTATCGTATCAAAATCCATACTCTGAAATCCTATCCTATCAAGATCCTTAATCTGAAATCTTATCCTATCAAGATCCATACTCTGAAATTCTATCCTATCAAGATCCATACTCTGAAATCCTATCCTATCAAGATCCATACTCTTAAATCTTATCGTATCAAGATCCACACTCTAAAATCCTATCGTATCGAGATCCATACTCTGAAATCCTATCCTATCAAGATCCATACTCTGAAATCCTATCCTATCAAGATCCATACTCTGAAATTCTATCTTATCAAGATCCATACTCTGAAATCCTATGGTATCTAGATCCATACTCTGAAATCCTATCCTATCAAGATCTATATTCTGAAATTCTATGGTATCAAGATCCATACTCTGAAATCCTATCGTATCAAAATCCATACTCTGAAATCCTATTGTATCAAGATCCATACTCTGAAATCCTATTTTATCAAGATCAATACTCTGAAATCCTATCATATCAAGATCCATACTCTGAAATCCTATTGAATCAAGATCCATACTGTAAAATCCTATCGTATCAAGATCCATACTCTGAAACCTTATCCTTTAAAGATTCATGCTTTAAAATTCTATCATATCAAATATTTTTAATTATACTGTCAAAATAATAATTAAGTAATTGGCATGCTACGGAAAAATAATGCAGAAAACTCAAAGTTGGATTTTTTAAGCAACCTGACCAGCAGTGCATACTGACAGTTGGAATACTGACCAGCTGCGTATACTGACGGTGGGAATACTGACCAGCTGTGCATACTGATGGTGGGAATACAGACAGTGGGAATACTGACGGTGGGAATACTGACCAGCCCTGTATACTGATGTAGGGAATACTGATGGTGGGAATATTGACGGTGAGAATACTGACCAGCTGTGTATACTGACAGTGGGGATACTGACCAGCTGTGCATACTGACGATGGGAATACTGACGGTGGGAATACCGACCAGCTGTGCATACTGACGGTGGGAATACTGACGGTGGGAATACTGATCAGCCCTGCATAATGACAGTGGGAATACTGACGGTAGGAATACTGACGGTTGGAATTCTGACGGTGGGAATACTGACCAGCTGTGTATACTGACAGTGGGAATACTGACGATGAGAATACTGACCAGCTGTGCATACTGACGGTGGGAATACTGACGGTGGGAATACTGACCAGCCATGCATACTGACAGTGGGAATACTGACCAGCTGTGCATACTGATGGTGGGAATACTGACCAGCTGTGCATAATGAGTGGGGATACTGACCAGCCCTGCATACTGACGGTGGGAATACTGTCGGTGGGAATACTGACTGTGGGAATACTGACAGATGTGCATAATGACAGTGGGAATACTGACAGCCGTGCATACTGACGATGGGAATACTGACCAGCTGTGCATACTGATGGTGGGAATACTGACAGTAGGAATACTGACAGCCGGTCATACTGACGATGGGAATGCTGACCAGCTGTGCATACTGACAGTGGGAATACTGACGGTGAGAATACTGACCAGCTGTGCATACTGACAGTGGGAATACCGACAGCCGTGCATACTGACGATGGGAATACTGACCAGCTGTGCATACTGACAGTGGGAATACCGACAGCCGTGCATAATGATGATGGGAATACTGACCAGCTGCGTATACTGACGGTGGGAATACTGACAGTGGGAATACTGACCAGCTGTGCATACTGAGTGGGGATACTGACCAGTTGTGCATACAGACAGTGGGAATACTGACGGTGGGAATACTGACCAGCCCTGTATACTGATGTAGGGAATACTGATGGTGGGAATTCTGACGGTGGGAATACTGACCAACTGTGTATACTGACAGTGGGGATACTGACCAGCTGTGCATACTGAGTGGGGATACTGACCAGCTGTGCATACTGACGATGGGAATACTGACGGTGGGAATACCGACCAGCTGTGCATACTGACGGTGGGAATACTGACGGTGGGAATACCGACCAGCTGTGCATACTGACGGTGGGAATACTGACGGTGGGAATACCGACCAGCTGTGCATACTGACGGTGGGAATACTGACGGTGGGAATACTGACCAGCCCTGCATAATGACAGTAGGAATACTGACGGTTGGAATTCTGACGGTGGAAATACTGACCAGCTGTGTATACTGACAGTGGGAATACTGACCAGCAGTGCATACTGACGGTGGGAATACTGACCAGCTGCGTATACTGACGGTGGGAATACTGACCAGCTGTGCATACTGATGGTGGGGATACTGACCAGCTGTGCATACTGACGGTGGGAGTACTGACCAGCCCTGCATACTGACGGTGGGAATACTGTCGGTGAGAATACTGACTGTGGGAATACTGACAGATGTGCATGATGACAGTGGGAATACTGACAGCCGTGCATACTGACGATGGGAATACTGACCAGCTGTGCATACTGATGGTGGGAATACTGACAGTGGGAATACTGACAGATGGGCATAATGACAGTGGGAATACTGACAGCCGGTCATACTGACGATGGGAATACTGACCAGCTGTGCATACTGACAGTGGGAATACTGACGATGAGAATACTGACCAGCTGTGCATACTGACGGTGGGAATACTGACGGTGGGAATACTGACCAGCTGTGCATACTGACAGTGGGAATACCGACAGCCGTGCATACTGACGATGGGAATACTGACCAGCTGTGCATACTGACGATGGGAATACTGACCAGCTGCGCATACAGACGGTGGGAATACTGACCAGCCGTGCATATTGACAGTGGGAATACTGACCAGCTGTGCATACTGACAGTGGGAAAACTGACCAGCAGTGCATACTGACGGTGGGAATACTGACCAGCCCTGCATACTGACAGTGGGAATACTGACCATCCGTGCATACTGACGGTGGGAATACTGACTGTTTGAATACTGACCAGCTGTGTATACTGACGGTGGGAATACCGACCAGCCCTGCATACTGACGGTGGGAATACTGACCAGCTGTGCAAACTGACAGTGGGAATACTGACCAGCCCTGCATACAGACGGTGGGAATACTGACCAGCCCTGCATACTGACGGTGGGAATACTGACCAGCTGTGCATACTGACGGTGGGAATACTGACCAGCTGTGCATATTGATAAGTCCTCATCAGACCCGTCGAGGCAGTCATCATCGTAATCGCACTGATAACTCAGAGGAATACACTTCTTATTTTCGCATGTAAATTCATTTTCTGTGCATTTCCGTGTCTGTTGCTCTGAAATGAATAAATTATGAAAAATGGTAAATTTTACAATGAACAGATTGAAATATTGTCAGTCCCAAACTGATTAATCTATTGTGTATCCAAGCCAAAAGTCTGGAATAAATCTTGATAATAGTAAAAACTTTATGATGGAATGTTGGATTCAACCAACACTATTCTTGACGATGTGTATACAACAGAGCTGCGAACGACACAGAGTTGTGAATGACAACAGAGCTGTGAATGACAACAGAGCTTCGAACGGGATCATCCGATTTGGTACTACATGACCGGAAGATATCAGAGATAGCTTACCACACATCTCAAGATCCTCATCCGATATCAGAGATAGCTTACCACACATCTCTGGATCTTCATCCGATATCAGAGATAACTTACCACACATCTCTGGATCCTCATCCGATACATCCTCACAATAATCATCCCGGAAGATATCAGAGACAGCTAACCACACATCTCTGGATCCTCATCTGATATCAGAGATAGCTTACACCACACATCTCTGGATCTTCATCCGATATCAGAGATAACTTACCACACATCTCTGGATCCTCATCCGATATCAGAGATAACTTACCACACATCTCTGGATCCTCATCTGATATCAGAGATAACTTACCACACATCTCTGGATCTTCATCCAATATCAGAGATAGCTTACCACACATCTCTGGATCCTCATCCGATATCAGAGATAACTTACCACACATCTCTGGATCCTCATCCGATATCAGAGATAACTTACCACACATCTCTGGATCCTCATCTGATATCAGAGATAACTTACCACACATCTCTGGATCTTCATCCAATATCAGAGATAGCTTACCACACATCTCTGGATCCTCATCTGATATCAGAGATAACTTACCACACATCTCTGGATCTTCATCCAATATCAGAGATAGCTTACCACACATCTCTGGATCCTCATCTGATATCAGAGATAACTTACCACACATCTCTGGATCCTCATCCAATATCAGAGATAGCTTACCACACATCTCTGGATCCTCATCCGATATCAGAGATAACTTACCACACATCTCTGGATCCTCATCTGATATCAGAGATAACTTACCACACATCTCTGGATCTTCATCCGATATCAGAGACAGCTTACCACACATCTCTGGATCCTCATCCGATATCAGAGATAACTTACCACACATCTCTTGATCCTCATCCGATGCATCCTCGCAATCATCATCCAGGTCGCATCTCCATCTCAGCGGTATGCATTCCCCGCTTCCGCAACTGAAGTCCCCGATCGGGTCACATGTCGGACATCTCTCATCCATCTCATCTGTGAACAACTTAAGATCTTTACCATTTGATAATCATGCATTGATTTAATGGATATTAACATATTTTCCATTTGATCATCATGCATGGATTTAATGGATATTAACATATTTACTATTTGATTATCATGCATTGATTTAATGGATATTAACATATTTTCCATTTGATCATCATGCATGGATTTAATGGATATTAACATATTTACTATTTGATTATCATGCATTGATTTAATGGATATTAACATATTTTCCATTTGATCATCATGCATGGATTTAACGGATATTAACAAATCTACCATTTGATCATCATGCATGGATTTAATGGATATTAACATATTTTCCATTTGATCATCACGCATTGATTTAATGGATATTAACATATTTTCCATTTGATCATCATGCATTGATTTAATGGATATTAACATATTTTCCATTTGATCATCATGCATGGATTTAATGGATATTAACATATTTTCCATTTGATCATCATGCATTGATTTAACGGATATTAACATATTTTCCATTTGATCATCATGCATGGATTTAATGGATATTAACATATTTTCCATTTGATCATCATGCATGGATTTAATAGATATTAACATATTTTCCATTTGATCATCATGCATGGATTTAATGGATATTAACATATTTTCCATTTGATCATCATGGATTGATTTAATGGATATTAACATATTTTCCATTTGATCATCATGCATGGATTTAATGGATATTAACATATTTTCCATTTGATCATCATGCATTGATTTAATAGATATTAACATATTTACCATTTGATCATCATGCATGGATTTAATGGATATTAACATATTTACCATTTAATCATCATGTATTTATTTAATGGATATTAACATATTTTCTTCAATCACAGCCAAACAACTTTTGTTAAAACATTGGCTGATATGCAAGTATGTTTTTCTGTATCTTCATAATACCAGTCAACAGTCAACCACTGGGGTAAGTGTTTTTGTGGTATCATGTCTTTGTGATTATGAAAAATATAAAATTTCAGTCACTCTTAGAAAAGAGTAGGGCGTTTAGTCCCAGTGATAGGCTTCTATTTGACCTGATATAGCCTAAATGGGCTACATGGATCATTTTTAATATCCAAAGTTATAAAAGGGTCTACCTGACCAGTCGCCACAGTCATTGTCCCCATCACAATGGTAAATGTCAGGAACACACTTATAGTTGGTCTTACACCTTGACCGTCCCTCGCGACACGGGTTCTTTGTTACATCATCTGCAACATAAAAAAAAACAATTTTTGTTGTGATGTCAAAATAATGGCAAAAATTATGTTTGTTTATTATTTCACCCTCATTAACAAGAGGGCAGCATCTTTTCATGCCTTCTGTCACAAGAGGGCAGTACCTTCTCATGCCTTCTGTCACAAGAGGGCAGCACCTTCTCAAGCCTTCTGTCACAAGAGGGCAGCACCTTCTCAAGCCTTCTGTCACAAGAGGGCAGCACCTTCAAAAGCCTTCTGTCACAAGAGGGCAGCACCTTCTCAAGCCTTCTGTCACAAGAGGGCAGCATCTTCTGTAATTTGTAGTCCATAATATGACCCATATTATGGGCCCGTGATTTGGCCCGTGATATGGTCCATATTATGGACCATATTATATGGTCCATATTATGGACCATATTATATGGTCCATAATATGACCCGTAATATGGCCTGTGATATGGGCAATAATATGGCCAGTGAGATGCTAGAAATGGGGTCTGTAATGATAATGATACATCATGGGTAGGAAAATTGGCTTGAAAATATTCACATAAAAAATGAAAGGAAACTTGGATACCTACAACAAATATCTCTGGGTTCATCCGAGTTGTCACCGCAATTGTCATTTAAATCACAATATTTCATCCTCGGTATACATTTCCCGTTGCCGCACTTGAATTGAACATCGCTGCATTCCTTATGAACTGCAATATAAAACTTTCTATAAATATTCATATTGTAGTAGATTAAAATTAAAGTTCATGAAATCATCTTAACATTTTCTTTTAACAGTATCATTTGAGTTCCTTAAAGTCAGAAAACAATGACACCTGACAACATGTTTAGTGATAGCTGATTGGCTGTATCAAGATGAGAATAAGGCTGTGATTGGTTGACCTCTGGCAAGGCCACATGTATAGTGATAGCTAATTGGCTGTATCAAGATGAGAATAAGGCTGTGATTGGTTGAGCTCTAGCAAGGACGCTGTCACCCTAAAGGACAATACAGAACACTTGTGGGAATGGTATCTAGGCAGATTGAAAATTGCATTCCAGGCCCAAACAAAGATGGAGTGCTTGTAAAAAGAATAACAATTCTTGTAATTTCAATATTTAAAATTAAAAAAATGATCAAAATATTTCTTTGTGGGCACAATAGAAACATGATTGTTTTTTTCCCAATCATAGGAGGATAATTCTTTTCTTATTATATTCCTAATATACTAAAACAATTTATTCCGATTGTGGCAAATTGGCAGATTATGATGAATTTGTATGAGTTTGGATGGATGGATTGGATGGATAATGATTAAGATAGATAGATTAAGATGGATAAAGATGGATGGATTAAGGTGGATTAAGATGGATTAAGGTGGATTAAGATGGATTAAGATGGATTAAGGTGGATTAAGGTGGATTAAGATGGATGGGTCAGGATGGATTAAGATAGATTAAGATGGATGGATTAAGGTGGATTGTGATAGATTAAGATGGATGGATTAAGGTGGATTATGATAGATTAAGATGGATGGATTAAGATGGATTATGATAGATTAAGATGGATGGATTAAGATGGATGGATTAAGATGGATGGATTAAGGTGGATTATGATAGATTAAGATGGATGGATTAAGATGTATGGATTAAGATGGATTATGATAGATTAAGATGGATGGATTAAGGTGGATTATGATAGATTAAGATGGATGGATTAAGATAGATTAACATGGATGGATTAAGTTAACCTTTTTCAGCTTTTAATGTATCAAATACGAAGGGATGGAATTTTCTTTTGATTTGGTTCTTAATTTCCTTTTAAATTGTTATCATTTTTTAATCATTTTAGATTAAAAATCGAAGTAAAAACCAGAAAAAGATGTTTTTTTGATAACAATAAATAAAAGGAAAGACCTAGCTTGGAAAAGATTTTTAAAATGGATGAAATCAGATGGATTAAAATGGATTAAGATGTCTGGATTAAGATGATATTACCTCCACACTGATCATGCTCATCATCGCCTTGGGGGCAGTCCTCCTCATCATCACACTCCCAGCTACTGGGCAGACACATGCCTGAAGAGCACTGAAACTCACTCGACAAACACCGCCTGTCAAATAGACAAACACCGCCTGTCAAATAGACAAACACTACCTGTCAAATAGACAAACACTACCTGTCAAATATATAAACACTGCCTGTCAAATAAACATACACTCCCAGCTACTGGGTAGACACATGCCTGAGGAGCACTGAAACTCACTCGACAAACACCACCTGTCAAATAGACAAACACTACCTGTCAAATAGACAAACACTACCTGTCAAATACATAAACACTGCCTGTCAAATGAACAAACACTCCAAGCTACTGGGTAGACACACGCCTGAAGAGCACTGAAACTCACTCCACAAACACCGCCTGTCAAATAGACAAACACCGCCTGTCAAATAGACAAACATCGCCTGTCAAATAGACAAACACTACCTGTCAAATACATAAACACTGCCTGTCAAATAGACAAGCACCACCTGTCAAATAAACAAACACTGCCTGTCAAATAAAAAAACACTACCTGTCAAATAAACCTACAGAGTAGGAGCCGGAGGTGAGTCCGGTGCAAGGTTATTGAAAACCGTTGACACAAGCAGAGAGTGATCATGGTCACGGTCGCCGTGTCTCAGTAAAACAAATAAAACAATGAAGCCAGCTACCGCGAGCAAGAATGTGTAGAACTTGCTGTAAAGATTGTAATCAATGAAAAAGCGATCAATATTCAGAGCTCAATGAAAACACCGCCATTCTCGATAACCATGCATGCGCATTCAAACATCGCCTGTCAAATAAACTGAAATAAGCTCACTTGTCATATAAACAAAATCACATGTCAAAAAATCAAACACACCTATAAAAAAAACTTTCCTGTCAAATTAACACAGAATGTTGATGAATAAACAAACTAGCCTGTCAAATAGAAAAAAACACTGCCTGTAAAGTCATCAGATTTGCCTGTCAAATATACAAATGGCACCTCCACCAACCCCAATATTGCTTTCTGACATGGTTCTCTGAGCCTTTATATGCTTATCAGATTCCTTATATGTCAACATGAGCTCTTACATGGTGCTTCTATTCCTTTGGGATATTCCTGAATTGTATCATATCATATATCCATAATTTACAAAAAAAACATCAGATATATGAATAATATTGATGAATCTCAAGATAAATGGCAATATCTATGACATATACCAGTTGCTGCAGGTGACATTTGACTCGTCCGTGCCCAGATCGCAGTCTTTATATCCATCACACACGTCTCTGAAGGTGATACATCGGTCCTCACACTCAAACAGGCCGGGGCGACACTTTGAGGTTCCTGAAAAATAGAGGCAAACCTTAAGGAGCAGATCTCAACCTTCCAGGAGCAGATCTCACCTTCCAGGAGCAGATCTCACCTTCCAGAAGCAGATCTCATCCTTCAGGAACAGATCTCAACCTTCAGGAGCAGATCTCATCCCTCAGGAGCAGACCTCATCCTTCAGGAGCAGATCTCATCCTTCAGGAGCAGATCTCACCCTTCAGGAGCAGATCTCATCCTTCAGGAACAGATTTCACCCTTCAGGAGCAAATCTCATCCTTCAGGAGCAGATCTCACTCTTCAGGAGCAGATCTCATCCTTCAGGAGCAGATCTTATCCTTCAGGACCAGATCTCACCCTTCAGGAGCAGATCTCATCCTTCAGGAGCAGATCTCATCCTTCAGGAGCAGATCTCATCCTTTAGGAACAGATCTCATCCTTAAGGAGCAGATCTCATCCTTTAGGAGCAGATCTCATCCTTCAGGAGCAGATCTCACTTTTCAGGAACAGATCTCATCCTTCCAGAAGCAGATCTCATCCTTCAGGAGCAGATCTCATCCTTCAAGAGCAGATCTCATCCTTCAGGAGCAGATCTCATCCTTCAGGAGCAGATCTCACCCTTCAGGAGCAGATCTCATCCTTCAGGAACAGATTTCACCCTTCAGGAGCAAATCTCATCCTTCAGGAGCAGATCTCACCCTTCAGGAGCAGATCTTATCCTTCAGGGGCAGATCTTATCCTTCAGGACCAGATCTCACCCTTCAGGAGCAGATCTCATCCTTCAGGACCAGATCTCATCCTTTAGGAGCAGATCTCACCCTTCAGGAGCAGATCTCATCCTTCAGGACCAGATCTCATCCTTTAGGAGCAGATCTCACCCTTCAGGAGCAGATCTCATCCTTCAGGAGCAGATCTCATCCTTCAGGAGCAGATCTCATCCCTCAGGAGCAGATCTCATCCTTCAGGAGCAGATCTCATCCTTCAGGAGCAGATCTCATCCTTTAGGAGCAGATCTCATCCTTAAGGAGCAGATCTCATCCTTTAGGAGCAGATCTCATCCTTAAGGAGCAGATCTCATCCTTAAGGAGCAGATCTCATCCTTCAGGAGCAGATCTCATCCTTCAGGAGCAGATCTCATCCTTTAGGACCAGATCTCACCCTTCAGGAGCAGATCTCTTTTCCGGGAGTAAATATCACCCTTCTGGAGCAGATCTTATCCTTCAGGAGCAGATCTTATCCTTCAGGAGCAGATCTCACCCTTCAGGAGCAGATCTCACCCTTCAGGAGCAGATCTCTTTTCCGGGAGTAGATCTCACCCTTCTGGAGCAGATCTTATCCTTCAGTAGCAGATCTTATCCTTCAGGAGCAGATCTTACCCTTCAGGAGCAGATCGCACCCTTCAAACAGTTAGAGGGATGGAATCAATTTAAATAATCATGTTGCTATAATATATGCAGACCAGTTTATGCTGTTACCATCTTATCTATGTTCAACTTCATCTCACTCTATAACAATTTACCACATTCAGCATTCTTATGTTCACCACTATTTATTACAACTTACCACATTCACCATTCTTATGTTCACCACCATTTATTACTACTTACCACATTCACCATTCTTATGTTCACCACTATTTATTACAACTTACCACATTCATGATAAAAACTTATCATAACTTACCACATTCATCATGTTCGTCTTCACCATATATCATAACTTACCACATTCATCATGCTCGTCTTCACCATATATCATAACTTATCACATTCATCATGCTCGTCTTCACCGTATATCATAACTTACCACATTCATCATGGTCGTCTTCGCCATATATCATAACTTACCACATTCATCAAGCTCGTCTTCACCGTATATCATAACTTACCACATTCATCATGCTCGTCTTCACCATATATTATAACTTACCACATTCATCATGGTCGTCTTCGCCATATATCATAACTTACCACATTCATCATGGTCGTCTTCGCCATATATCATAACTTACCACATTCATCATGCTCGTCTTCACCTTATATCATAACTTACCACATTCATCATGCTCGTCTTCACCATATATCATAACTTACCACATTCATCATGTTCGTCTTCACCATATATCATAACTTACCACATTCATCATGCTCGTCTTCGCCATATATCATAACTTACCACATTCATCATGCTCGTCTTCGCCATATATCATAACTTACCACATTCATCATGCTCGTCTTCACCGTATATCATAACTTACCACATTCATCATGCTCGTCTTCGCCATATATCATAACTTATCACATTCGTCATGCTCGTCTTCGCCATATATCATAACTCACCACATTCATCATGCTCGTCTTCACCGTATATCATAACTTACCACATTCATCATGCTCGTCTTCACCGTATATCATAACTTACCACATTCATCATGCTCGTCTTCGCCATTTATCATAACTTACCACATTCATCATGCTCGTCTTCACCATATATCATAACTTACCACATTCATCATGCTCGTCTTCACCATATATCATAACTTACCACATTCATGAACATTTGTGTCATTTTCAGGGCTTCAGAGTTAAAAAAGCCATTGATATGCTGCAGGAATCGGGATTAGCTGATAAGGTGGCAGACCCAGCACATGTGATGTCAGATCATAACCTGATAATGTGGTCTCTGGATGTCTCACTCTATATGGATATGAGCACTCATAAAGTAAATGTAGAGACACCATCTGCCTCTTATGTGAAGTATGATGTCACAAGTGTCCCAGCCAACTTTCTCATAGACCAAGAAACAGTGGATAAAATCAATGACTGGATTAGGTATCTGGATATCCAAATGGAGCAGAAGGAAGTGATTAATGGAGTGTATAATGATTTTTGTGATTATGTTAGAAATGAGATGAATGAAAAACTGAAGCACCGTACAATTAATGTAAAAAGTGGACTAAGTAACAAGAGGCGTAGAGTTAAAAAACCATATTGGAGTGAAAACCTATCTTTACTGTGGAATTCCTTTGTTGATGCTGAAAGGCAAGCCAGCCAAGCTCATGGAAGAGAAAAGCAGCAACTTAGGTCTGTGGTGCGCTCACGGAGAGATGCACTTGACCGAGCAGTCCAGGCAGCAAAAAGGAAGTACTGGCGAGAAATGCAAGACAATCTGCTGCAACTGCAAACTGATAATCCAAAGGAATATTGGAAGTTTATTGGTAAAATTGGTGTGGCTAAAGAGCGAACCAACCGGATACCATGGGAAGTATCGAGCCCTGATGGATCAGTAATAACAGACCCAGACCAAGTTTTACATAGATGGAAGAATGACTTTCAAAATTTGCTAAATGATAATGAGGATGATGCAAATCATGACCCAGAACTCGACCCACCCCCACCAGAGCCCCCACCTATGGATACTGGACTTGAAGAAAGCATCTCAATGGAAGAGGTCCGCCTGGCTCTCCGCTTGGCTAAGTGTGGCAAAGCTGCTGGATGGGATGCTCTACCGGTTGAGGTCTTAAAAAATGATACAGCAGCAAAGTTCATGCACAAACTCTTTAATGTCTGTTTTGATCATGGTGTTGTACCAGATAGCTGGGCTAAGAGCATTGTTAACCCCATACCAAAAAGCTCAACAACAGACATCCGGGATCCCCTTAATTATCGTGGCATTACCCTGGCACCAGCAATGTACAAACTTTATGCAGGAATACTTAATAGACGTCTAACCAAGTGGTCAGAGGCAAATGAGAAAGTGCATGATGAGCAAAATGGGTTTCGGCCAGGCAGAAGCTGTGTCGACCACCTCTCTACACTGTCAGAAATAATTGACACAAGGAAGCAACAGGGCTTGTCAACCTATGTGGCTTATATAGACTTCAGTAAGGCATATGATCGGATAAAGCGTGGATTACTCTGGTCAAAGCTTGAGAGATTAGGTGTGGCGCCCAAGTTTTTATCAGCTCTTAAGTCACTCTACAAGGATGTTAAATGTAGTGTTAAATTAAATGGTGTACAAACAGAGTGGTTTGATGTTGAGGTGGGCCTGAAGCAAGGATGTTTATTGTCGCCCCAGCTATTCAATTTGTATATAAACGATCTTGTTGACGAAATCCAGAGTCTTGGTCTTGGTGTGCCTACTGATGATGAGCTTATAAGCATACTCCTCTATGCAGATGACATTGCCTTAATTGCATCAAGTGAAGTGGACTTGCAAGTGATGTTGGATAAATTGCATATGTGGTGCTCAAGATGGAGGATGAAAGTGAATGCATCTAAAACACAAGTGGTGCACTTCAGAAGAGGCCCAAGTATTCCAAGGACCCAGTTTAAGTTTAAGTGTGGAACTGAACCAATAAATGTGGTTGACAGGTATCGATATCTCGGATTAATATTTACAGAGTTTTTAAGCTATGATGAGATGGCTAAGTCAGTAGCTCAGTCAGCAACCAGGGCATTGGGTCTGGTCATAGCAAAATGCAAGGCCCACGGAGGTGTCCCTTTTCAAGTGTTCACACAGCTCTATGATGCATTAGTACAGCCTATAATAAGCTATGGTGCCTCAGTTTGGGGAAATAAGGAGTATTCATTTATCAACAAAATTCAGCATAGGGCTTCAAGGTATTATCTTGGTCTTGGAAAGTATGCCCCAAATGCTGGAGTGATTGGTGAAATGGGATGGACATTGCCAGCACACAGGATGTGGTTAGCAGTAACTAGACAGTGGTTCCGCCTAGCTGGCATGGCAAGGACACGCCTAAATGCTCGGGTATATGTGTGGGCAATGCGAAAAGGTTTAAATGGAGTCAAAACAGGATGCAAAAAGGTTATAGATTTTTATAAAAGTTTGAATGTGTGGCACCTCTTTGAACCCCCACACTTCTTCATGGAAGATAATGCAACCTCTGCTGTTGATCAGGCCCTAAAGACACATTTTGAATGTAAGTGGAAACTGGACATAACCAGAGAAAGTGGTCACACAGGCAATGGCCGAAATAAGTTACGGACTTACAAACTGATGAAGCTGAATTTTGGAACTGCCCATTATGTGAAAGACACTCATTTGACGCGATCACAGCGTAGTGCACTGGCAAAGCTGAGGTGTGGTGTTGCCCCTATACGATTAGAAACTGGGAGATATGAGGGTCTGAGTGAGGAGGAGAGGATTTGCCCTGTCTGTGATCTTAATGAAATTGAATCAGAAATCCATGTGATAATTGTGTGCCCGCTATATAATGATATCAGAACTGCTCTTTTTAACTATGCACGGAGTCTTAATGATGATTTCAATGTGTTTAATGATCAACAAAGATTTTTATTCCTTATGAACAATGATGATATGGTGAGAAGCTCCGCCAAAGCCTGCCAATCCATACTTTTTAGAAGAAGACGATTTGTATATAATAATGACTGACAACAGTCTCTCATAATTCTTTTTAGAATGGCTCGATATTTTTAATTATGTATTTATGTTGTATGTAAATAGTTAATATTAAGGTGAGACTATAATAAAATATTTTGACTTTTGACTTTTTCATCATGCTCGTCTTCACCATATATCATAACTTACCACATTCATCATGCTCGTCTTCGCCATATATCATAACTCACCACATTCATCATGCTCGTCTTCGCCATATATCATAACCTACCACATTTATCATGCTCGTCTTCACCATATATCATAACCTACCACATTCATCATGCTCGTCTTTGCCATACATCATAACCTACCACATTCATCATGCTCGTCTTCGCCATATATCATAACTTACCACATTCATCATGCTCGTCTTCGCCACCTCCGCAGTCTTCACTACCATCACATTCCCAGGATTTTGGGATACATCTGTGGTCACTACGTCCGCACTCAAACTCTTTTGATGAACAGCTTCCGATGCATGTTTGGCCGTCTGAATCAAGCTTGAAGTCGGCGGGGCAGGCACAGGTTCGAGCTCCTCCCCCGAAGGCGATGAGACATAGATGCGAGCAGCCCCCGTTATCACTTCCACACGGGTTAGCGACTGGAGACATTAAAGCACTACTTCAAAATGATCATATACGGCACACGGAAATGTATACAGAAACATTATGGAGTTAATCTGAACATTAATTAAATTACAGTTATGGTAACACAGTTATGACTTAAATTCATGTTATGGCAACACAGTTATGACTTAATTAATGTTATGGCAACACAGTTATGACTTAATTAATGTTGTGGCAATACAGATATTACTTACATTACGGTTATGGCAACACAGTTATGAATTAAATTACAGTTATGGAAAGACAGTTATGACTCAAATTTAGGTTGTTATGGCAACACAGATATGACTTAATTAATGTTATGGCAACACAGATATGACTTACATTTAGGTTGTTATGGCAACAGAGTTATGACTCACATTTAGGTTGTTATGGCAACACAGATATGTCTTACATTTAGGTTGTTATGGCAACACAGATATGACTTAATTAATGTTATGGCAACACAGATATGACTTACATTTAGGTTGTTATGGCAACACATATATGACTTAATTAATGTTATGGCAACACAGTTATGAATTAAATTACAGTTATGGAAACACAGTTATGACTCACATTTAGGTTGTTATGGCAACACAGATATGACTCACATTCATGTTATGGCAACACAAATATGACTTAATTAATGTTATGGCAACACAGATATGACTTAATCAATGTTATGGCAACACAGATATGACTTACATTTAGGTTGTTATGGCAACACAGATATGACTCACATTTAGGTTGTTATGGCAACACAGATATGACTCACATTTAGGTTGTTATGGCAACACAAATATGACTCACATTTAGGTTGTTATGGCAACACAGATATGACTCACATTTAGGTTATTATGGCAACACAGATATGACTCACATTCATGTTATGGCAACACAGTTATGACTCACATTTAGGTTGTTATGGCAACACAGATATGACTTACATTTAGGTTGGAGTGAAGGATGAATCACGTGCATATCAAATGGCTGCATAATCGTTTCCTTGATTCGCATTCTGTTTTTCCCTGTCAATCGGTCTACTTTTTCAATAACTTTTGTGTTCCAATCCACCCAGAATATTTCGGTCTCAAATAAACTCAGTGAATAAATATGCTGCAGATCAATGATGAGAGTATAAATGTTTTTGCCATCGAGATCTGCGTACCTGCACCATGAAACAAAACAAGTAACACATAGTTATCAAATGTTCCGCATTAATGACCCTGAGTAATAATCCCATTAATGATTCACATTAAATGATAATCCCCATTAATGATTCACATTAATTAATCCCTTTTAATGATTTTTCAGTGAAGTAATCCATTAGTAAGGGATCCCCAATGTATGAATTCACTGGTAAGGGATCCCCAAAATATTAATCCATTAATAAAGGATCTCGAAGGTATTGATCCATTAGTAAGGGATCTCGAAGGTATTGATCTATAAGTAAAGGATTCTCAAGGTATTGATCCATTAATAAAGGATCTCGAAGGTATTGATCCATTAGTAAGGGATCTCGAAGGTATTGATCTATAAGTAAAGGATTCTCAAGGTATTGATCCATTAATAAAGGATCTCGAAGGTATTGATCCATTAATAAAGGATCTCGAAGGTATTGATCCATTAGTAAAGGATTCTCAAGGTATTGATCCATTAATAAAGGATCTCGAAGGTATTGATCCATTAGTAAAGGATTCCCAAGGTATTGATCCATTTGTAAAAAATTCCAAGGTATTGATCTATTAGTAAAGGATTCTCAAGGTATTGATCCATTAGTAAAGGATTCTCAAGGTATTGATCCATTAGTAAAGGATTCTCTAGGTATTGATCCATTAGTAAAGGATTCTCTAGGTATTGATCCATTAGTAAGGGATTCTCAAGGTATTTATCCATTAGTAAGGGATTTTCAAGTAATTGATCCATTAGTAAAGGATTCTCAAGGTATTGATCCATTAGTAAAGGATTCTCAAGGTATTGATCCATTAGTAAGGGATTCTCAAAGTATTGATCCATTAGTAAGGGATTCTCAAGGTATTGATCCATTAGTAAGGGATTCTCAAGGTATTGATCCATTAGTAAGGGATTCTCAAGGTATTGATCCATTAGTAAGGGATTCTCAAAGTATTGATCCATTAGTAAGGGATTCTCAAGGTATTGATCCATTAGTAAGGGATTCTCAAGGTATTGATCCATTAGTAAGGGATTCTCAAGGTATTGATCCATTAGTAAGGGATTCTCAAGGTATTGATCCATTAGTAAGGGATTCTCAAGGTATTGATCCATTAGTAAGGGATCCCCATGAATTGATGCACCAGGAATTGATACCTCCAGGAAGAGATCTTTTTATTAAGATAAGCTCACTCTTCCCCAGGTTAGACTTACATTATTCGATCGAAGGCCGCATCCCCCCAGAAGACCCTGTCCTGGGTGACGTCCACGACGATAGCATTGGGCCAGAATACGCTTTGAGTAATGAGCCTCGTGCCGTTATTGCCGTCCATCCCCATCCTCCAGATGCAAGCGTCATCTCCCCAGTCTGTCCAGAACAAATATCTACAAACACATACCAGATTGATACACTTATGACCTTTATATGACCTCCTACACGTGTAAGGTCCAGAACAAATATCTACAAACACATATCAGATTGATGTATATATGACCTTATATATGACCTTATAGAAGTGTAAGGTCCAGAGCAAATATCTACAAACACATACCAGATTGATACACATATGACCTTTATATGACCTCCTACACGTGTAAGGTCCAGAACAAATATCTACAAACACATACCAGATTGATACACATTTGACATTTATATGACTTCCTACACGTGTAAGGTCCAGAACAAATATCTACAAACACATATCAGATTGATGTATATATGACCTTATATATGACCTTATAGAAGTGTAAGGTCCAGAACAAATATCTACAAACACATATCAGATTGATGTATATATGACCTTATATATGACCTTATAGAAGTGTAAGGTCCAGTGCAAATATCTACAAACACATACCAGATTGATACACTTATGACCTTTATATGACCTTATAGAAGTGTAAGGTCCAGTGCAAATATCTACAAACACATATCAGATTGATACACTTATGACCTTTATATGACCTCCTACACGTGCGAGGTCCAGAGCAAATATCTACAAACACATTTAACCTCTGACATTTAAGGTAATGTGATGTAAAACATGATGTCTTTCAAACATGATGTCTTTCATCATCTATCTCTACTTTAATTTGCTATAACTACATTTATGCACATGCGTATGTTCTGTGATGGTCAACTTACCCTTACACATTTGACCTCTGACATTAAAGGTCAACTTACCCTTACACATTTGACCTCTGACATTAAAGGTCAACTTACCCTTACACATTTGACCTCTGACATTAAAGGTCAACTTACCCTTACACATTTGACCTCTGACATTAAAGGTCAACTTACCCCTTTCCAGGGTGGACGACGACACCTCTGGGCCTCTGTGTTTCCGTGCTCAATGTTTTATAATTGGTTCCATTCTTCTCCATAACAAGAAGTCTTCCCTTGGTAGGGTACCCGCCAATCACCAAGGTCACATACAACTTCCTGTGCAATTTAAAGATTGTCTATATTATCTATGCATTCTATAGATCTATCAATGATCAATAAATTGAAGATTTTACAATGTTGTAGTAGCAAACAATCGAAATATTCTGACATCCAGCATCTGGTCATGACATCATCAAATAAAACTGGGTTTGAGTACGACATCATCAAATTAAACTGGGTTTGAGTATAACAACTTCAAATAAAACTGGGTTTGAGCATTACATCATCAAATAAAACTGGGTTTGAGCATTACATCATCAAATAAAACTGGGTTTGAGCATTACATCATCAAATTAAACTGGATTTGAGTATAACATCATCAAATAAAACTGGGTTTGAGCATTACATCATCAAATAAAACTGGGTTTGAGCATTACATCATCAAATAAAACTGGATTTGAGTATTACATCATCAAATAAAACTGGGTTTGAGCATTACATCATCAAATAAAACTGGGTTTGAGTATTAAATCATCAAATAAAACTGGATTTGAGCATTACATCATCAAATAAAACTGGATTTGAGTATGACATCATCAAATAAAACTGGGTTTGAGTATTACATCATCAAATAAAACTGGGTTTGAGTATAACAACTTCAAATAAAACTGGGTTTGAGCATTACATCATCAAATAAAACTGGGTTTGAGCATTACATCATCAAATTAAACTGGATTTGAGTATGACATCATCAAATAAAACTGGGTTTGAGCATTACATCATCAAATAAAACTAGGTTTGAGCATTACATCATCAAATAAAACTGGATTTGAGCATTACATCATCAAATAAAACTGGGTTTGAGTATAACAACTTCAAATAAAACTGGATTTGAGCATTACATCATCAAATAAAACTGGGTTTGAGTATTACATCATCAAATAAAACTGGGTTTGAGTATAACAACTTCAAATAAAACTGGGTTTGAGTATGACATCATCAAATAGAACTGGGTTTGAGTATGACATCATCAAATAAAACTGGGTTTGAGTATGACATCATCAAATAAAACTGGATTTGAGCATTACATCATCAAATAAAACTGGGTTTGAGTATGACATCATCAAATAAAACTGGGTTTTAGTATTACATCATCAAATAAAACTGGATTTGAGTATGACATCATCAAATAAAACTGGGTTTGAGTATAACAACTTCAAATAAAACTGGATTTGAGCATTACATCATCAAATAAAACTGGATTTGAGTATGACATCATCAAATAAAACTGGATTTGAGTATGACATCATCAAATAAAACTGGGTTTGAGTATAACAACTTCAAATAAAACTGGATTTGAGCATTACATCATCAAATAAAACTGGATTTGAGTATTACATCATCAAATAAAACTGGATTTGAGTATGACATCATCAAATAAAACTGGATTTGAGTATGACATCATCAAATAAAACTGGGTTTGAGCATTACATCATCAAATAAAACTGGGTTTGAGTATGACATCATCAAATCGAACTGGATTTGAGTATGACATCATCAAATAAAACTGGATTTGAGCATTACATCATCAAATAAAACTGGATTTGAGTATGACATCATCAAATAAAACTGGATTTGAGTATGACATCATCAAATAAAACTGGATTTGAGTATGACATCATCAAATAAAACTGGGTTTGAGTATGACATCATCAAATAAAACTGGGTTTGAGCATTACATCATCAAATAAAACTGGATTTGAGTATGACATCATCAAATAAAACTGGATTTGAGTATGACATCATCAAATAAAACTGGGTTTGAGCATTACATCATCAAATAAAACTGGGTTTGAGTATGACATCATCAAATCGAACTGGATTTGAGTATGACATCATCAAATAAAACTGGATTTGAGCATTACATCATCAAATAAAACTGGATTTGAGCATTACATCATCAAATAAAACTGGGTTTGAGTATGACATCATCAAATAAAACTGGGTTTGAGTATGACATCATCAAATAAAACTGGGTTTGAGTATGACATCATCAAATAAAACTGGATTTGAGCATTACATCATCAAATAAAACTGGGTTTGAGTATGACATCATCAAATAAAACTGGGTTTTAGTATTACATCATCAAATAAAACTGGGTTTGAGTATGACATCATCAAATAAAACTGGATTTGAGCATTACATCATCAAATAAAACTGGGTTTGAGTATGACATCATCAAATAAAACTGGGTTTTAGTATTACATCATCAAATAAAACTGGATTTGAGTATGACATCATCAAATAAAACTGGGTTTGAGTATAACAACTTCAAATAAAACTGGATTTGAGCATTACATCATCAAATAAAACTGGATTTGAGTATGACATCATCAAATAAAACTGGATTTGAGTATGACATCATCAAATAAAACTGGGTTTGAGTATAACAACTTCAAATAAAACTGGATTTGAGCATTACATCATCAAATAAAACTGGGTTTGAGTATTACATCATCAAATAAAACTGGATTTGAGTATGACATCATCAAATAAAACTGGGTTTGAGTATGACATCATCAAATAAAACTGGGTTTGAGCATTACATCATCAAATAAAACTGGATTTGAGCATTACATCATCAAATAAAACTGGGTTTGAGCATTACATCATCAAATAAAACTGGGTTTGAGTATGACATCATCAAATAAAACTGGATTTGAGCATTACATCATCAAATAAAACTGGGTTTGAGCATTACATCATCAAATAAAACTGGGTTTGAGCATTACATCATCAAATAAAACTGGATTTGAGCATTGCATCATCAAATTAAACTGGATTTGAGTATGACATCATCAAATAAAACTGGGTTTGAGCATTACATCATCAGACCATTTTAGTTTGTCATCAACTATATGTGATTCTGTCTCAGATGTGTCTGTATATGAAAATGGTTCAAATCAATCTTTTCATGAGCCTATTTTATTGAGCATTGTCATGAATGTAAATAGATGTGATGTAAATGAGAGTACAAAGGTGCACACACGGTCTATAGCCTGGCATCGTGTTGGTGACCATGAAACTGAGTTATATCAAAATGAACTTAATCATATACTTGATAATTTTGTTGTACCTGATGTGGTGACTTGTAATGACTTGAATTGTAATAACAAAGATCATAGACAACAAATTGATTCATGGTGTGAGAAGCTCATCAGTGGGGCTCTTGAGGCAGACGGCTGTCTACCCACAACCAAGATGAGAGACAAGCAGCCATACTGGAGAGACAACGTTCAGCCATACAAGGATGATAGTCTCTTTTGGAACAGAATATGGCAGCAGAATGGACAACCAGCTGACGGGCTCATCTTTGAATATATGAGAGAAAGCAAGAGACAGTATATGTATGCCTGTCGCAGACAAAGAAGGCAAAAACTGAGGCTGAAAATGGAACGTATGGGCAATATGATATCAGAAAACAAGTCAAGAGACTTTTTCAAAGAGGTCAAAAGGTCAAACCCCAAACCTCCCCTTGCTCCAATGGTTGGTGGTTACAGGAAAGATACAGACATTGCTGAACACTTAGCTGGGAAGTACAGATCACTGTACAACTCTGCCCCCTCAGATGCCGCCATAATGCAGGAAATTGAAGACCACATCAGTGAAGGTATTACAAAGTGTAATATCAGTGACTATGTTGTGACCATTGATGATATTGATAAATCTATAGCTTATATCAAATCTCAGAAGTCTGATGGTGACCGAGGCTTCATGTCCAATCATCTGAAAATTGCCTCTGCAGCCTACCGGTTGCACTTAGCTCTGCTTTTCACTGCGGTGCTCAAACACGGCTACCATCCACGAGATGTGCTTCTTGCAACTGTGGTTTCCATTCCAAAGGACAGCAATGCCAACCTTAGCGAGGACAAAAATTACCGTGGTATTGCCCTGAGTACATCAATCATCAAATTGTTCGATGTCATGATGATCATGAGACACTCAGAACAATTACAGACCAGTCAGCTACAGTTTGCCTTCAAGGAAGGTCACAGCACCTCAATGTGCTCGCTGTTGCTCAAAGAGACAGTGAAATATTATATGGAGAACATTTCTGTTGTGTATGGATGTTTTGTGGACGCTTCAAAAGCCTTTGATAAAGTGAGGTACGACAAACTCTTTAAGCTACTGCTGGACAGAAAAATCTCACCCATCTCTCTGAGAGCTCTGCTGGACCTCTATCAGAGACAGACAATGAGGACCACCTGGAATGGTGCCTACTCTGAGTGCTTTAGAACTACAAATGGAATTAGGCAAGGCAGCGTCATTTCACCTATTCTTTTCTGTATTTATATTGATACACTTATATGTGAACTGAAAAGCAAGCAGATTGGATGCTGGATGGGCCCATACTACCTGGGATCCTTGGGATATGCAGATGACCTATACCTGGGATGCCCAAGTGGAAACGGTCTGCAAGAAATGCTAGATACATGTGATAAGTATGGCAAGGAGTATGGCATGGAATTTAATCCGACAAAGTCAGTATGCATGCTGTTCTCAAAGAAGAAGAAACCCAAACCTCATATGACCCTAAATGGTAGGACCCTAGAATGGGTGGATCATGTAAAACATCTCGGCAACTGGGTGGCATCGGACCTCAGTGAAGAAAAGGAGATGCGGATGAAGAAGGCTGACCTGGCATACAGGACAAACACTGTGTGCGCCAACTTAGGTCATTCTCCTATGGATGTGGCAGCCAAAGTCTTCAACACCCAGTGCTGTCACTTGTATGGTGCCCAGGCATGGGACCTCACACAGAGAGCTGTGGAAACTATCGGGACCATGTGGAATAAGTGCGTCCGCCGTGTGCTGGGTCTACCATACACAACACACAGACGGTACCTCCCCCTGCTGATTGGAAGGCAATGTGCTACAGATCAAGCTGGACAAAGGTTCCACAAGATGTACCAACAGATGAGGCGCAGTGACAATGATGTTGTAAGATATATGTGCATGCGCAGTGAAAGCAACCCCAACAGCATCATTGGTGGTAACCTGTGCTATCTTCAAGACCGAAGTGAGCTCACCCAACAAGACCTGATGAATGGTAAAAGACTCGTATGCAGTGTGTGCCGGGAGACTGAGGAATCAACCAGAAATGCCGCCATGATACATGAGCTGAAGGAATGCCAACATGGAGGGCTACTGGAGGGCTTCTCACACAATGAAATTGATGATATAATATATGATGTGTGCACAATGTAAACTTATTTTAACTTGATGTATGAATGTTTTTATTGGTATGAGGTATGAGTGTGTTTCTGTTGGTGTGAAAATGAATTGTGCTGTATTTCGTGTAATAGTGAACTATACCATGCATTGTATTAAATGTAAAGTGTATGAATAAAATATTTTATATTTTATATATAATAAAACTGGGTTTGAGCATTACATCATCAAATAAAACTGGGTTTGAGTATGACATCATCAAATAAAACTGGGTTTGAGTATGACATCATCAAATAAAACTGGGTTTGAGCATTACATCATCAAATAAAACTGGATTTGAGTACGACATCATCAAATAAAACTGGGTTTGAGCATTACATCATCAAATAAAACTGGGTTTGAGTATTACATCATCAAATAAAACTGGGTTTGAGTATGACATCATCAAATAAAACTGGGTTTGAGTATTACATCATCAAATAAAACTGGGTTTGAGTATGACATCATCAAATAAAACTGGGTTTGAGTATGACATCATCAAATAAAACTGGGTTTGAGTATGACATCATCAAATAAAACTGGGTTTGAGCATTACATCATCAAATAAAACTGGGTTTGAGTATGACATCATCAAATAAAACTGGGTTTGAGTATGACATCATCAAATAAAACTGGGTTTGAGTATGACATCATCAAAAATTACATGGGTTTGAATGTGACATCATCAAGGATTACCGGAGTTTGAATATGACATCATATCAATTGACCGTGTCTTCTAAATGGCTGTTACATTTCATGTCATGACACATTTCACATTGTGTGACCATGCCCTTTTCATAAAATGAAAATCAAATGATATCTTTCTTGACATAAAAATAAGTATTTCGGATTCTTTATGACCTCAGGTTGTCATAAACAATAAAATTAAATAAGACCAGGAGAAAAAGAAGATCAAGATTTTTTTTTAAATATACAGATAAATGGTGAAATTGTCTTACTTCGTCACCCAGTCAACGGCAATTCCCTCAAATTCTATGCTGTCTGAAAGGGGTCCAAACACAATACGATCTTCGCCTCCACTACAATAGAGTGAATTACATGTATAAAATTCAAAACCTTAAAGCATTCATGAAATGAGGTTTTCAAGCACATTTTCCTTGCATAATATAAATGTTTATACCCTAAACTTTGTGATCAAAAGTTATTTCCCATCATATTTCCCCTAAATATACTTCTGTGCCAATTGAAAGTGGATGAGTCTTCTGCTAAAATCCAAATCATCCATTGGACACTCTGTCAACCATCTTTGTTTAGCTGACCAGTGATTTTGTGCAAACACCTGCTTAGTAAAGTCTTTCTAACAGTTGGGCACCCTAAATTGGGACAATGGAGTGATTTGGTTTACAGAGTGCCGTTTGTCCATAAATGTTTGTCCAATGGTACAGGCCTAACATCCTGACAAGCCACAATAGAGGTCACATGATTGTATACATGTGTCCACCTAGTGGTCAAAAGAGTACTGGCAGTACTTGGCACTTTCATCAAAACACAATAACCATGGTCAGTGCATTGACGAACACAACTGAAGATATTTTGTCAAATTAAAAGTAACTATGGTGCTTTTTTTGTTTTGTTTTTTTTTCATCTCGCTATTCTGAAATTTGGTACCCTGATTTAGGACTACCTGAATTTTTGATACCCTCATTTAGGGATGATGCAGAAGGGGGAGATTTGGAAAAGGGGATTGTAATCCCTGTTTTAGGGAGAAATTTGAAAAACAGTACTCTGTTTTAGGGAAAATGATGAAATATCTTAACCTGTTTTAGGGAAAATATCAGCGAAAAGGACCCTATTTAGCCCAGCTTCCCCGGTAACGCTGACTATGAGAGTACCCCCCCCCCCGGGTGTTTGCGCATCAATACTGTAAGACCTTGCACAAGTCACCTCATGTTCATATTGCCGATGATCACTAGATCCCAGTCAATATAGCTTATGACGTCATCAGCTATGTCGGCGTCCACCAGATGGCAGTGACTGTGGGTGTCGCTAATCAACTCGTAGTCTGTTCCGTCCAGGTTCATCTTGCGCACGTAATACACGTTGGCAAATATAATGTACGGCTTCACATCTGCAATGAATTGATGAGATAGGTTAGCTGTGGCATATCATAACCGTAAATAGTGGATAGGTCATTGTGGGGTGTGACACCTTTCTCCCGTTTCTAATCAGTATGAGAATCAAGGACTCTTGTACATTGGGTATTGCCTTCCAATCTCATACGTCATACTCTGTCGGCCGCCAGGTGTCACCACAGATTCTAGCGAGTCAAATATTGACAGTACTGTGAAACTCTCTCTAGTAGCAAGGTCTCTCTTACTAAAACACATTTTACTCACATGTGGGTACTATGACCATTTTCTTGTAATTTGACCTTTCTCTTGTTTTATGTGACTACAATTATCTTTCTCTTGTTTAGTGTGACTATTAACACCATTCTCTTGTTTCTGGACATACTGTTGTTTTATGTGATTACGATTATCTTTCTCTTGTTTATTGTGACTACTAAGACCTTTCTCTTGTTTCTGGACATACTCTTGTTTTATGTGATTATGATTATCTTTCTCTTGTTTATTGTGACTACTAAAACCTTTCTCTTGTTTCTGGACATACTCTTGTTTTATATGATTACGATTATCTTTCTCTTGTTTATTGTGACTGCTTAGACCTTTCTCTTGTTTCTGGACATACTCTTGTTTTATGTGATTACGATTATCTTTCTCTTGTTTAGTGTGACTATTAAGACCATTCTCTTGTTTCTGGACATTAGTCTTGTTGTATATGATTAAGATTAGGACTAACGTATGTGATTAAGATTAGAACTAACATTGGTCCTGAGTGCAGGTTTTATTATCACTTCCAAGGCTGTAACCATCTTTACAACTGCAGGAATAGGAACCCACTGAGTTGACACACAGATCATCACACTGCAGGGGCAGCTCATTGCACTCATCAATGTCTGAAACAAGCAATGAATAAAACATGTATGATCAAGATATATCTGAATCAAGCAATGAGTAAAACATGCATGATCATGATATATCTGAATCAAGCAATGGACAAATGTCAAACAAGCATGACCTAGATATATCTTGACAAGCAATGGACAAATGTTAAACAAGCATGACCTGTGTGTGAACTTTGTTACTTATTCACTATTCACAGTTCATTATTCAATTTTTTTCCTAAATCTATAGCAAACTATATCAACATGTCAGATTTCCAAAATCATGTTCTAAATATCACCGTGCTGGATTTTGTGCCATATTATGTGAAAGGAAATTATAATAATTATAAAAACCAAAATATAATTTTAAAATTATATTTTTAATGTTTTAAAGTGTACAGACCAACACATTGTTGACCATCTCCGAGTAACCGGAAGCCGTCTTCGCACACGCACGTGAAGCCAATGACATATTCTTGACACCCGTGACTGCAGTTGTTCTTCTGTGGGTCTGAACATTCCTGAATGTCTACAAGCAGGGCATTTATTCATAGTTTCTGAATGTCTGCAAACAGTGTATTTATTCATAGTTTTTGAATGTCTGCAAACAGGGCATTTATTCATAGTTTCAGAACTTTAACTATTTTCAACCCTGCCATTATGTGTATTCATATGTACCCAAGTCCGGTCAGTATAAAAACTTGCCTTGAATGTGACCATTAAGTTCAAGATTAAGCAAACATATTATCTAAACACATAATATACATTATAAGATCCAACATACTATATCAGTCTGAGGTAAATGTACTATTCTACACTTTCTATGTGCCCATATACAATATCATATTATGTATCATATTATGTTATATATATATATATATATATATATATATATATATATATATATATATATATATATATATATATATATATCATAATATAATCAAGTATTGGTAAAAATGTCCTTTTGTCCAATATATATTGCTCTTGTAAAACTGTTGTATGAGATCTAGAAATACAATAAAGTGTAAGATTTAGATACTGTTCAGCATTAATACGAATACAACTAATAAATACTCTACATTTTTTACTTATATCTTTTAATAAATCAACTTACAACACTGATCCTCATCAGAATTGTCACCGCAATCATCTTCTGAGTTGCATATCACTATCCAATCTATACACTTCTTGTTTTTACATTGAAACTTTCCGGGGGGACACTCTGTCTGACCTGCAAGTACATAGTTAATGACTTATATTACAAACTATGGGAAATACATTGAAACTTTCAGGGGGGACACTCTGTCTCACCTGCAAGTACATAGTTAATGGCTTATATTACAAACTATGGGAAATACATGGAGACTTTCAGGGGGGACACTCTGTCTCACCTGCAAGTGCATAGTTAATGACTTATATTACAAACTATGGGAAATACATTGAAACTTTCAGGGGGGACACTGTCTCACATGCAAGTAAATAGTTAATGCCTTATATTGCCAACTATGGGAAATACATTGAAACTTTCCGGGGGGACACTCTGTCTCACCTGTATTTGGTATTTTATTCATTCTACAGAATAGAAAGAGCTCTCTCTATTTGATAATTTATATATTATGCAGAATGGGGGGGATCTCTCTGCATTTTCATATGACTCACTGCATATCAGAGGTTTGCATATGACTCACTGCATATCAGAGGTTTGCATATGACTCCCTACATACCAGAGGTTTGCATATGACTCACTACATACCAGAGGTTTGCATATGACTCACTACATACCGGAGGTTTGCATATAACTCACTACATACCAGAGGTTTGCATATGACTCACTACATACCAGAGGTTTGCATATGACTCACTACATACCAGAGGTTTGCATATGACTCACTACATACCAGAGGTTTGCATATGACTCACTACATACCAGAGGTTTGCATATGACTCACTACATACCAGAGGTTTGCATATGACTCACTACATACCAGAGGTTTGCATATGACTCACTACATACCAGAGGTTTGCATATGACTCACTACATACCAGAGGTTTGCATATGACTCACTACATACCAGAGGTTTGCATATGACTCACTACATACCAGAGGTTTGCATATGACTCACTGCATACCAGAGATTTGCATATGACTCACTGCATACCAGAGGTTTGCATATGACTCACTACATACCAGAGGTTTGCATATGACTCACTACATACCAGAGGTTTGCATATGACTCACTACATACCAGAGGTTTGCATATGACTCACTACATACCAGAGGTTTGCATATGACTCACTACATACCAGAGGTTTGCATATGACTCACTGCATACCAAAGGTTTGCATATGACTCACTACATACCAGAGGTTTGCATATGACTCCCTACATACCGGAGGTTTGCATATAACTCACTACATACCAGAGGTTTGCATATGACTCACTACATACCAGAGGTTTGCATATGACTCACTACATACCAGAGGTTTGCATATGACTCACTACATACCAGAGGTTTGCATATAACTTACTACATACCAGAGGTTTGCATATGACTCACTACATATCAGAGGTCTGCATATGCCTCACTACATATCAGAGGTTTGCATATGACTCACTACATATCGGAGGTTTGCATATGACTCACTGCATATCAGAGGTTTGCATATGACTCACTACATATCAGAGGTTTGCATATGACTCACTGCATATCAGAGATTTGTATATGACTCACTGCATACCAGGGGTTTGCATATGACTCACTGCATACCAGAGGTTTGCATATGACTCACTACATATCAGTGGATTGCATATGACTCACTACATACCAGAGGTTTGCATATGACTCACTACATATCAGTGGATTGCATATGACTCACTGCATACCAGGGGTTTGCATATGACTCACTGCATACCAGAGATTTGCATATGACTCACTGCATACCAGAGATTTGCATATCACTCACTACATACCGGAGGTTTGCATATGACTCACTACATATCAGAGGTTTGCATATGACTCACTACATATCGGAGGTTTGCATATGACTCACTGCATATCAGAGGTTTGCATATGACTCACTACATATCAGAGGTTTGCATATGACTCACTGCATATCAGAGATTTGTATATGACTCACTGCATACCAGGGGTTTGCATATGACTCACTGCATACCAGAGGTTTGCATATGACTCACTACATATCAGTGGATTGCATATGACTCACTACATACCAGAGGTTTGCATATGACTCACTACATATCAGTGGATTGCATATGACTCACTGCATACCAGGGGTTTGCATATGACTCACTGCATACCAGAGATTTGCATATGACTCACTGCATACCAGAGATTTGCATATCACTCACTACATACCGGAGGTTTGCATATGACTCACTACATATCAGAGGATTGCATATGACTCACTACATATTTGAGGGTCCTCATCTGACCAATCACCGCAGTTCTTTTTCCCGTTGCACTTATCTTCGGGTTCGTAACACTGGAACGTATTTGTGCAAGAGATGAGTCCTTCTGCGCATGTATAATCTGTAAAGGAATCAGTATAATTCAATTAATTACTTTTTCGATTTTATAGGAAAAAGAATAGGGGGTAACTGGTTTGCATATGACTCTGAAATCATCTTGATGATTTAAAATATTTGTGCAATGTGCTATTCATTTCAATACAGATAATAAAAATACGCAAACAGAACTTATTATAAATCTGAGCATTTCAATATTATCTTGATCTGTTCCAATATTTTATTCAATCTTAATATCAAATTTGATTTGATTTGAAAAGTTGGCCGCTCCACTTATGTCTCATGGGCACTCAGAGCTTATGCAGTATCATTTGATTTGATTTGATTTGAGAAGTTGGCTGCTCCACTTATGTCTCGTGGGCACTCAGAGCCTACATACTGCAGTGTTCGTGCTCATCAGAGGCGTCCGGGCAGTCTGGGATCCCATCACATATATGGTCACGTGGTATGCAGGAGTCATCCTCTGGACAGGCTTCCTCCAGGACAGAACACTTGCTGCACCCCAACTCATCCTCCCCTGGAACAGTCACACACAAATCATCTGGTTAAACATCTACATCTATAAATGACTTCTTTTTCAAACCCCCAACTCATCCTCCCCTGGAACAGTCACACACAAAACTGGTTAAACATCAACATCTATAAATGACTTCTTTTTCAAACCCCCAACTCATCCTCCCCTGGAACAGTCACACACAAATCATCTGGTTAAACATCTACATCTATAAATGACTTCTTTTTCAAACCCCCAACTCATCCTCCCCTGGAACAGTCACACACAAAACTGGTTAAACATCAACATCTATAAATGACTTTTTTTTCCAAAAGTAAATGTACTTGACTTCAGAGGTCAATCACAAGTGAGGAACAGTTTTGGTTGATTAAAAATTTGAATACGGCAGAGTGGCGAAAGCATTTTCACCTTTTGTATAAGATTGAGAGTCGTTTTTGATACCTGTAGCCAAGCTCTGAAAGCACCAAAATCAAGATGGCCGAAATTTAGTCAAATATTGCATTAAAATCTCTCAAGGGCATACATCTACATCTTCATCTATATGTTTACTCGGCAAAACCAAATGGTATCCCGACGAGAGTGCAAGGTTGCACTAAGGCGTGCAGCTGGTACACACCAGCAGCTTGTCGCCAACATTTATACTCTGGCTAGGGAGTTCCTGAAGGATGCCGAGCTACCTGGTTCCAATGTAGTTAATTGAGGGGGACGATTATTCCAGTCATTCACTGTCCTTGGAAAATAGCTGCATTTATAAGGGTCACAGCTTAAAATGTGACAAAACACACAGAAAAATTGGCTAAGACATCAAATATATTTATGGCCCAGATATAGGACAAATGTGCTCAAAAGGTGGCCAAACAGATAAACGTTTGGCCATACAGGTGTCCATTTCCCATACAGGTAAACATTTGGCCACACATGTAAATATTTGGCCATACATGTAAATATTTGGCCATACAGGTAAACATTTGGCTATACAGGTATACAGTTGGCCATACAGGTAAACATTTGTCTATGCAGATAAATATTTGACGATACAGGTAAATATTTGGCCATATAGGTAAACATTTGACCATCAGGTAAACATTTGGTCATACAGGTAACCAATTGGCTATACAGGTAAATATTTGGCCATCAGGTAAACATTTGATCATACAGGTAACCAATTGGCTATACAGGTAAATATTTGGCCATACAGGTAAATATTTGATCATACAGGTAAATATTTGGCCATACAGGTAAATATTTGGCCATATAGGTAAACATTTGACCATCAGGTAAACATTTGGTCATACAAGTAACCAATTGGCTATACAGGTAAATATTTGGCCATCAGGTAAACATTTGATCATACAGGTAACCAATTGGCCATACAGGTAAATATTTGGCCATACAGGTAAATATTTGGCCATACAGGTAAATATTTGGCCATATAGGTAAACATTTGACCATCAGGTAAATATTTGGCTATACAGGTAAATATTTGGCCATACAGGTAAATATTTGATCATACAGGTAAATATTTGGCCATACAGGTAAATATTTGGCCATACAGGTAAATATTTGGCCATACAGGTAAATATTTGATGGTACAGGTAAATATTTGATCATACAGGTAAATATTTGATGGTACAGGTAAACATTTGGCTATACAGGTAAACATTTGGCTATACAGGTAAACATTTGGATATACAGGTAAATATTTGACATGCAGGTAAACTGTGCTCAAAATGTGAACAAGCCAGCAAATTTATGGCCAACAAGCAAAAAAGTGGCCATTCTCTAAATATATGATTTTCCAGGTATATTCTATCATTTTGAAAACGGGACTACTTTGGAATTGAATTTAAAACTTAAATCTCAAAAGAATCATATATGTGAGCATATTTGAGTCTGTACCTTTATCGCAATCCTCCTTCCCATCGCAGACATAGTCAGCTCTTACACAGAATGACTCCGCACTACGCTCCTGGAAACACAAGGAAAATAGGGATAATACATTCCTGCAACTATCACACTCATTCCTGCAACTATCACACTCATTCCTGCAACTATCACACTCATTCCTACAACTATCACACTCATTCCTACAACTATCACACTCATTCCTACAACTATCACACTCATTCCTGCAACTATCACACTCATTCCTGCAACTATCACACTCATTCGTGTAACTATCACAATCATTCCTGCAACTATCACACTCATTCGTGTAACTATCACAATCATTCCTGCAACTATCACACTCATTCCTGCAACTATCACAGTCATGACTGCAACTATCACACTCATTCATGCAATTATCACACTCATTCATGCAACTATCACAGTCATGACTGCAACTATCACAGTCATGACTGCAACTATCACAGTCATGACTGCAACTATCACAGTCATGACTGCAACTATCACACTCATTCCTACAACTATCACACTCATTCCTGCTGCAACTATCACACTCATTCCTGCAACTATCACACTCATTCAGGCAACTATCACACTCATTCAGGCAACTATCACAGTCATGACTGCAACTATCACACTCATTCATGCAATTATCACACTCATTCATGCAACTATCACAGTCATGACTGCAACTATCACATTCATTCCTGCAGCTATCACACTCATTCCTGCAACTATCACACTCATTCAAGCAACTATCACACTCATTCCTGCAAATATCACATTCATTCCTGCATCTATTTCATAAACATTTTTGAAACTATCACACATCACACGTGTTATTAAACACGTTCCTGCAACTACTATCCTCTTCCAAGCACAATCATTACTGCAACCATCTCACTCTTTCCTACCACCATCACATCCCAGACCATTACACAAACCATTACCCAGACATTCAGCCATTACCCACACCATAACCCACAACATTTCAATCAGCCATTACACATATTACTGCAACCACCACATTCTGTCCTGTAACTATCGCACACTCTGTCGATTCATTCAAACCAGAAATAATTTCATTTGAAAATATTTTCTTTGGACTCATTTCCTTTGGACTCATTTCCTTTGGAATTATTTTCTGTAGAATAATTTCCTTTGAAATAATTATCTTTAAAATGATTTTCTTTAAAAACATTTCCTATGAAATAATTATCTTTAAAGTGATCATTTTATTGGAAATCATTTAATTTGTAATCATTTAATTTGTAACCATTTTCCTTTTATTGTAAATAATGTTATTTTTAATCTTTAAATTCTCAATCTTTTTATTTTGAATAGATTGATCTACCTCATCAGATGACACTTGTTCCCTCGAGTACTGACAATCAAATGTTCCCTCTGCACATTTCCTCGATTCTGCATGGAAATAATGCAAATCTTACAATTTATCCAAAAGATAATCACACTTTGAAAAGAAGCATTTAACCTGCCGTTATTTAATGTTACAAAAGACTCTCTAAAAGTTACTCTCTAAAGGTTACTCTCTAAAAGTTACTCTCTAAAAGTTACTCTCTAAAAGTTACTCTCTAAAAGTTACTCTCTAAAGGTTATTCTCTAAAGGTTACTCTCTAAAGGTTATTCTCTAAAGGTTACTCTCTAAAGGTTACTCTCTAAAGGTTACTCTCTAAAGGTTACTCTCTAAAGGGTACTCTAAAGGTTACTCTCTAAAGGTTACTCTCTAAAGGGTACTCTCTAAAGGTTATTCTCTAAAGGTTATTCTCTAAAGGTTACATAATAAACTTCCATCATATCTTTACCATTACGTGTGGTACATACTGCATGTAGTGATACCATTAAGTGTGGTACATACTGCATGTTGTGATACCATTAAGTGTGGTACATACTGCATGTAGTGATACCATTAAGTGTGGTACATACTGCATGTAGTGATATCATTAGGTGTGGTACTTACTGCATGTTGTGATACCATTAAGTGTGGTACATACCGCATGTAGGGAAACCATTAAGTGTGGTACTTACTGCATGTAGTGATACCATTAAGTGTGGTACTTACTGCATGTAGTGATACCATTAAGTGTGGTACTTACTGCATGTAGTGATACCATTAAGTGTGGTACTTACTGCATGTCGTGATACCATTAGGTGTGGTACTTACTGCATGTAGTGATACCATTAAGTGTGGTACTTAATGCATGTAGTGATACCATTAAGTGTGGTACTTATTCTATGTAGTGATACCATTAAGTGTGGTACTTACTGCATGTAGTGATACCATTAAGTGTGGTACTTATTCTATGTAGTGATACCATTAAGTGTGGTACTTATTCTATGTAGTGATACCATTACGTGTGGTACTTACTGCATATAGTGATACCATTAAGTGTGGTACTTACTGCATGTTGTGATACCATTGAGTGTGGTACTTACTGCGTGTAGTGATACCATTAGGTGTGGTACTTACTGCATGTTGTGATACCTTCATCCTATTACTGCATGTAGTGATACCATTACGTGTGGTACTTACTGCATGTAGTGATACCATTGAGTGTGGTACTTACCGCATGTAGTGATACCATTAAGTGTGGTACTTACTGCATGTAGTGATACCATTGAGTGTGGTACTTACTGCATGTAGTGATACCATTAAGTGTGGTACTTACTACATGTAGTGATATCATTAGGTGTGGTACTTACTGCATGTTGTGATACCATTAAGTGTGGTACATACCGCATGTAGGGAAACCATTAAGTGTGGTACTTACTGCATGTAGTGATACCATTAAGTGTGGTACTTACTGCATGTAGTGATACCATTAAGTGTGGTACTTACTGCATGTAGTGATACCACTAAGTGTGGTACTTACTGCATGTCGTGATACCATTAGGTGTGGTACTTACTGCATGTAGTGATACCACTAAGTGTGGTACTTACTGCATGTCGTGATACCATTAGGTGTGGTACTTACTGCATGTAGTGATACCATTAAGTGTGGTACTTACTGCATGTAGTGATACCATTAAGTGTGGTACTTAATGCATGTAGTGATACCATTAAGTGTGGTACTTATTCTATGTAGTGATACCATTAAGTGTGGTACTTAATGCATGTAGTGATACCATTAAGTGTGGTACTTATTCTATGTAGTGATACCATTAAGTGTGGTACTTATTCTATGTAGTGATACCATTAAGTGTGGTACTTACTGCATGTAGTGATACCATTAAGTGTGGTACTTACTGCATGTTGTGATACTATTAGGTGTGGTACTTACTGCATGTAGTGATACCATTGAGTGTGGTACTTACCGCATGTAGTGATACTATTAGGTGTGGTACTAACTGCATGTTGTGATACCATTAAGTGTGGTACTTACTGCATGTAGTGATACCATTAAGTGTGGTACTTACTGCATGTAGTAATACCATTGAGTGTGGTACTTACTGCATGTAGTGATACCATTAGGTGTGGTACTTACTGTATGTAGTGATACCATTAAGTGTGGTACTTACTGCATGTAGTGATACCATTAAGTGTGGTACTTACTGCATGTAGTGATACCATTAAGTGTGGTACTTACTGCATGTAGTGATACTATTGAGTGTGGTACTTACTGCATGTAGTGATACCATTAAGTGTGGCACTTACTGCATGTAGTGATACCATTAAGTGCGGTACTTACTGCATGTAGTGATACCATTACGTGTGGTACTTCCTGCATGTAGTGATACCATTAAGTGTGGTACTTACTGCATGTTGTGACACCATTAAGTATGGTACTTACTGCATGTAGTGACACAATTAAGTGTGGTACTTACCGCATGTAGTGATACCATTAAGTGTTGTACTAACTACATGTAGTGATACCATTAGCTGTGGTACTTATTGCATGTAGTGATACCATTAAGTGTGGTACTTACTGCATGTAGTGATACCATTACGTGTGGTACTTACTGCATGTAGTGATAACATTAAGTGTAGTACATACTGCATGTAGTGATACCATTAGGTGTGGTACTTACTGCATGTTGTGATACCTTCATCCTATTACTGCATGTAGTGATACCATTGAGTGTGGTACTTACTGCATGTAGTGATACCATTACGTGTGGTACTTACTGCATGTAGTGATACCATTAAGTGTGGTACTTACTGCATGTAGTGATACCATTAAGTGTGGTACTTACTGCATGTAGTGATACCATTGAGTGTGGTACTTACTGCATGTAGTGATACCATTAAGTGTGGCACTTACTGCATGTAGTGATACCATTAAGTGCGGTACTTACTGCATGTAGTGATACCATTACGTGTGGTACTTCCTGCATGTAGTGATACCATTAAGTGTGGTACTTACTGCATGTTGTGACACCATTAAGTGTGGTACTTACTGCATGTAGTGACACCATTAAGTGTGGTACTTACCGCATGTAGTGATACTATTAAGTGTTGTACTAACTACATGTAGTGATACCATTAGCTGTGGTACTTATTGCATGTAGTGATACCATTAAGTGTGGTACTTACTGCATGTAGTGATACCATTACGTGTGGTACTTACTGCATGTAGTGACACCATTAAGTGTGGTACTTACTGTGTGTAGTGATACCATTAAGTGTGGTACTTACTGTGTGTAGTGATACCATTTAGTGTGGTACTTACTGCATGTAGTGATATCATTAAGTGTGGCACTTACTGTGTGTAGTGATACCATTTAGTGTGGTACTTACTGCATGTAGTGATACAATTAAGTGTGGTACTTACTGCATGTTGTGATACCTTCATCCTATTACTGCATGTAGTGATACCATTACGTGTGGTACTTACTGTATGTAGTGATACCATTAAGTGTGGTACTTACTGCATGTAGTGATACCATTGAGTGCGGTACTTACTGCATGTAGTGATACCTTTATCCTATTACTGCATGTAGTGATACCATTAAGTGTGGTACTTACTACATGTAGTGATACCATTAGGTGTGGTACATACTGCATGTAGTGATACCATTGAGTGTGGTACTTACTGCATGTAGTGATACCTTCATCCTATTACTGCATGTAGTGATACCATTAGGTGTGGTACTTACTACATGTAGTGATACCTTCATCCTATTACTGCATGTAGTGATACCATTGAGTGTGGTACTTACTGCATGTAGTGATACCTTCATCCTATTACTGCATGTAGGGATACCATTAAGTGTGGTACTTACTGCATGTAGTGATACCATTAAGTGTGGTACTTACTGCATGTTGTGATACCTTCATCCTATTACTGCATGTAGTGATACCATTAAGTGTGGTACTTACTGCATGTAGTGATACCATTAAGTGTGGTAGTTACTGCATGTAGTGATACCATTGAGTGTGGTACTTACTGTATGTAGTGATACCATTAGGTGTGGTACATACTGCATGTAGTGATACCATTAGGTGTGGTACTTACTGCATGTTGTGATACCTTCATCCTATTACTGCATGTAGTGATACCATTAAGTGTGGTACTTACTGCATGTAGTGATACCATTAAGTGTGGTACTTACTGCATGTAGTGATACCATTAAGTGTGGTACTTACTGCATGTTGTGATACCATTAAGTGTGGTACTTACTGCATGTAGTGATAACATTAAGTGTAGTACATACTGCATGTAGTGATACCATTAGGTGTGGTACTTACTGCATGTAGTGATACCATTAAGTGTGGTACTTACTGCATGTAGTGATACCATTAAGTGTGGTACTTACTGCATGTAGTGATACCATTAAGTGTGGTACATACTGCATGTAGTGATACCATTAAGTGTGGTACTTACTACATGTAGTGATACCATTAAGTGTGGTACTTACTGCATGTAGTGACACCATTAAGTGTGGTACTTACCGCATGTAGTGATACCATTAAGTGTTGTACTAACTACATGTAGTGATACCATTAGCTGTGGTACTTATTGCATGTAGTGATACCATTAAGTGTGGTACTTACTGCATGTAGTGATACCATTACGTGTGGTACTTACTGCATGTAGTGATAACATTAAGTGTAGTACATACTGCATGTAGTGATACCATAAGTGTGGTACTTACTGCATGTTGTGATACCTTCATCCTATTACTGCATGTAGTGATACCAATACGTGTGGTACTTACTGCATGTAGTGATACCATTAAGTGTGGTACTTACTGCATGTAGTGATACCATTAAGTGTGGTACTTACTGCATGTAGTGATACCATTAAGTGTGGTACTTACTGCATGTAGTGATACCATTAAGTGTGGTACTTACTGCATGTAGTGATACCATTGAGTGTGGTACTTACTGCATGTAGTGATACCATTAAGTGTGGCACTTACTGCATGTAGTAATACCATTAAGTGCGGTACTTACTGCATGTAGTGATACCATTACGTGTGGTACTTCCTGCATGTAGTGATACCATTAAGTGTAGTACTTACTGCATGTTGTGACACCATTAAGTGTGGTACTTACTGCATGTAGTGACACCATTAAGTGTGGTACTTACCGCATGTAGTGATACCATTAAGTGTTGTACTAACTACATGTAGTGATACCATTAGCTGTGGTACTTATTGCATGTAGTGATACCATTAAGTGTGGTACTTACTGCATGTAGTGATACCATTACGTGTGGTACTTACTGCATGTAGTGACACCATTAAGTGTGGTACTTACTGTGTGTAGTGATACCATTAAGTGTGGTACTTACTGTGTGTAGTGATACCATTTAGTGTGGTACTTACTGCATGTAGTGATATCATTAAGTGTGGCACTTACTGTGTGTAGTGATACCATTTAGTGTGGTACTTACTGCATGTAGTGATACAATTAAGTGTGGCACTTACTGCATGTAGTGATGCCATTAAGTGTGGTACTTACTGTGTGTAGTGATACCATTTAGTGTGGTACTTACTGCATGTAGTGATATCATTAAGTGTGGCACTTACTGTATGTAGTGATACCATTAGGTGTGGTACATACTGCATGTAGTGATACCATTACGTGTGGTACTTACTGCATGTTGTGATACCATTAAGTGTGGTACATACCGCATGTAGGGAAACCACTAAGTGTGGTACTTACTGCATGTAGTGATACAATTAAGTGTGGTACTTACTGCATGTAGTGATACCATTAGGTGTGGTACTTACTGCATGTTGTGATACCTTCATCCTATTACTGCATGTAGTGATACCATTACGTGTGGTACTTACTGTATGTAGTGATACCATTACGTGTGGTACTTACTGCATGTAGTGATACCATTAAGTGTGGTACATACTGCATGTATTGATACCATTGAGTGTGGTACTTACTGCATGTAGTGATACCATTAAGTGTGGTACTTACTGCATGTAGTGATACCATTAAGAGTGGTACTTACTACATGTAGTGATACCATTAAGTGTGGTACATACTGCATGTATTGATACCATTAAATGTGGTACTTACTGCATGTAGTGATACCATTAAGTGTGGTACTTACTACATGTAGTGAAACCATTAAGTGTGGTACTTACTACATTAAGTGATACCATTAAGTGTGGTACATACTGCATGTATTGATACCATTGAGTGTGGTACTTACTGCATGTAGTGATACCATTAAGTGTGGTACTTACTGCATGTAGTGATACCATTAAGTGTGGTACTTACTGCGTGTAGTGATACCATTAGGTGTGGTACTTACTGCATGTAGTGATACCATTAAGTGTGGTACTTACTGTATGTAGTGATACCATTAAGTGTGGTACTTACTGCATGTAGTGATACCATTAATGGTGGTACTTACTGCATGTAGTGATACCATTAAGTATGGTACTTACTGCATGTAGTGATACCATTAAGTGTGGTACTTACTACATTAAGTGATACCATTAAGTGTGGTACTTACTGCATGTAGTGATACCATTAAGTGTGGTACTTACTACATTAAGTGATACCATTAAGTGTGGTACTTACTGCATATAGTGATACCTCCATCATATCTATACCATTTAGTTTGGTACTTACTGCATGTAGTGATAACATTAAGTGCGGTACTTACTGCGTGTAGTGATACCATTAAGTGTGGTACTTACTGCATGTAGTGATACCATTTAGTGTGGTACTTACTGCATGTAGTGATACCATTAAGTGTGGTACATACTGCATGTAGTGATACCATTAAGTGTGGTACTTACTTCATGTAGTGATACCATTAAGTGTGGTACTTACTGCATGTAGTGATACCATTAAGTGTGGTACTTACTGTATGTAGTGATACCATTAAGTGTGGTACTTACTGCATGTAGTGAAGTCTTCATCGTACCCATCTGTACAATCTGGCTTTGTCCTCATGTTACACATCAGCGAGTCGCTGAGGCATGATGTCTCATTCACACCAGTTAAGCAAGAAAATTGCCCATCCTCACAAGCGATTGCAATTTCTACAAACAGAAAAAAAATCATTTGACAAAGATATTGACCATTCAGTGTGTTGACATCTTTAGAGAGAAAGACTGTTGCCTCCTCTCAGTGTAATATTTAGTATAAACGATGGTAACATGGCAAGGTAAACAATGGTGCCTTCATATCACCAGAAACACAGGGCAATTTTCAATCTATTTATGTCTTACTATCAACATATTCCTATTTGGTCAGACACACTTTAACTCTGATCTATTAAAGGAGAAAAATATTTGCATTGTCACCAAGTTTCTATTCTAACTCACACATACCACATTTAGCCATGCAGGTCTAATCTTTCTGATCTTTTTATTAAAGGAGAGAACTATTTTGGTTCAAATGGCACTTCATGACCTTAGTGTTTTAAGTATTATGAACTTTTCAACCTTTTCTTCGTGAACCGTCTGCCCCAGTATAAAATATATTTAATGCCATTTCTGATTTTCCTATTTTCCAGATTTTTTAAAAGCTCTTTAACATTGTTATGTCTTGATTTCAGTATGCCTGTCTGGGCTTGTTATGTCATGTGTGAAATCTTCCCCAAAACTCATCTTACATGTACAACAATATGGCTGCTTGGCCTTGGACAATTGTTTTGCCTTTGCTTGATAAAATAAAACACACCAGTTGTTTGCACAACAAACGAGCGTGAAGTTTATTTGATACTTGAACATTTAAAAAGCCTTTGCAAGTCATAAATGCACAAAAAATGGATTTATTACGGAAAAAAGGATATATCCGCTTTTCACAGGATATATACCCTTTTTATATCCTGGTTTGACCCATATCTAATAAGTGTATAGGGATATTCTTTGAGGAATATTTTTGGAAAAAAAACTGTCAAATATCAAATATCAAATGAACTTCACGCTCGTGCACAACAACGTGTTTGCATTTCGTTGAAACTTGTTCCTTGTTCCAGAGATAATGCACTGATCGCTTGACAAATATTAAAATTTTGTGTCTTCCTCTTTCTCTCAGATCTTAGTTATAATGTATATAAAAATGATAATATACAGATGACATGATAATATATAGATGACATGATATATAGATGACATGATATATAGATGACATGATAATATATAGATGACATGATAATATATAGATGGCGTGGTGGTATATAAATGACATGATACATAGATGACATAATATATAGATGGCGTGATGATATATAAATGACATGATATATAGATGACATGATAATATATAGATGACATGATAATATATAGATGGCGTGATTGATATATAAAATGACATGATATATAGATGACATAATATACAGAAAGCGTGATAATATATAGGTGATATGACATGATAATATATAGGTGATATGACATGATAATATATAGGTGACAAACAGCTTTTGTATTTTTTTCCATTGAAGGCCAAATCGCGCCTATATTCTCACTTGATGGCTTGAGGCAGAAAAGTCACCCTAAGAAATACATGTTAGCAATAATTCCATCCCATTTTCAGTTATTCTTCATAGTTTCAGAGGGATGATTGTTCATTCATGACGGTATCGTTTCTTTTGCTGGTAATCGGTTCGTGACTGAGTTTTAAGGGTATTTATGGGTGTTGGCACATTTACGGTGTAAAAATACATTCCATATAAAATTAAAAGCATTCATGACATGAATTAATATTTAAACACTACAATATGTGAATTATAAGGTATGATTACAAGTATATTTCTTTCAAAACAGTATTTTGTCCTAATTTTCCTTGATGATAGTTTTGATGAGAAATGAAGAAGACAAGCAAATAAGTTCTGCAGATTACACAACAGGAATAGGCTTGTTTTTAGCTGTGTTTATTTCATTTCATTGGGAAGAAAATTCACTGTGATCCTAGTGAAACAGATTTTCTCATTTTGATTTGTATAATTTGGAAATAAAAAGGAAGTTTGGCAATCAGATATGTGAAGGGAGGTGAAAAAATTCATATTTTTGAAATGATCAAGTGTGTACCTCTATTTTTCTCTTAATGTTTTTGAAAAATAGAAAATCTGTTTCACTAGGATCACAGTAAATATTGTTAAGATCACTTTTACAAAGTTGTTTGGAAATCCACTTTATTATGGTCCCACAATCTGCAGAACTTTTTCCCTTTAACATTTTGACACACCAAAAGAAATTTTGGAGCAGTGACATATTACTACGCCACTTTTTTTAGTTAAAAAGATATGAAGCTTTCAACATTATCAAAGAAATTCCATTGTGATTTTCAAATAATAAATCAATAATTTTATTACAAAAATGATTACCATAAAATGTCATTTCATGACTTGAAAGTTTTAATGAAAAAGGAACTCTTTTTGACAGTTGAGCATTTTTCCCGTACTTTTTTGAAAACGTTCCATTTTGGCGTAAAAAGAAAGTAGTTCCCTCAGAAAATCTGCCACCAGAGGACACTCACTACCAACACCCATAAATACCCTTAAAGCATTGGTGAAACCTGGAAAGTTGCAGGCAATTTTACAGTGGTTTAAGGTATCTGAAAACAATATATGATCTTAAAATTGACATACATACAGGCTATCTATCTGAAATCCACTAAAGAACATCCGCCCTGAGAATTATGATTTTTTGTGACCACCAAGTACTGCCAGTCATAGGAGGTGTTGTTTACCAATTGTCAAAATTGGAGCAACACATTTTTGGCCTTTTTTTTTTCCACTATTTAGAGAATGAATTGGAAGATAATACTTATCATGATGATAGTGCATTTTCTTGGCTTTCTTTTGGTGGTAAATTTATTAAAAACGGATGAATATTTATGAAGTTATAAATGAAGAAATCATTATTTTTTATATTATATATGTTTGCAAAAAAAAGTTTAAAAATTTTTTATACAGCCCAGCTTTTAAGGTGGAATCCATGCAGCCTTTGATGTCTTCCCATTCAATGGTGTGAAAAACCCCAAATTTCATCAAAGAGGGTCATATCATAAATTTTACTGATACCAATTATCAGCATTCACAGTTTTGCCATTCAAAGTCATTGTGATTTAAGGCCAAACCAGTGATCAAAGGGTTTAATGTCACTTTTTCAATATCACGGCCTTCAAGTTAAGGGGGATTCCATGCAACCTTTGAGTCATGTCTTCCCTTTTTGACAGAAAGGTTTTCATATGAATAAGATACTTTTCAAATAAATAGTATACTTTTCCCATAAATGATATATCTTTCACAACCATAAGATATTTGTCACAACCATAAAATATTTTTCACGGCCATGAGTTATTTCATTGATTCAAATAATATTAAAATAATCTTATGTTGTTCTGAAGTATACTCCTGGCAATAAATTGATAAATTGTACAAAACATCTTCACCCTGTTTCCCAAGCTGGACAGGTGCACAACTGGTAACTCATTAGGTGTTTACACAAGATCACATACCAGCTAAACAAAGCTTGTTGACAAAGTGTTCAATTGCTGGTGTAGGTTTTAGCAGACAACTGATCAACTTTCAAGTGCCACAGAAATTTGTTAACAGAGAATATTTTGGGTACTACTACATAAAAGCACTGTTTAAGGTATAAACATTCATGTTATGTAAAGAAAATGTGTCTGAAAGTCAGGTTTCACCAATGCTTTAAGGGATTTCCCTTTGATCAGTCATACTTCGTGTCGCAGACCACGTGACCTGAATATTACTATCGCTCTAAAATATAAAGGCAATAATAAAGTGGATTGTACACCACGTGACCTGAATATTACTATCGCTCTAAAATATAAAGGCAATAATAAAGTGGATTGTACACCACGTGACATGAATATTACTATCGCTCTAAAATGTAAAGACGATATTAAAGTGGATTGTACACCACGTGAATTGAATAAATAGATAAGTGTTATTTGTAAGAATAACATTGTGATTAATTTGACAATGACGTCATCGGGGAAACAAACCGGAATACGATTTTTATGAGTGGTAACTTTCAACATTTCACTTCTTTTACTGTGATCATAGTAGAGAAAGGTGTGAACAAACAAAACAGTGTTGTTGGTACCTAGATCTAGACTATTACTGTCACTTTAAAACGTAAAGGTATTTCCTGTGAAAAATGTCTCTCTACAATTAAAGACATAAGTGTTATTTGTAAGAATAACATTGTGATTAATTTGACAATGACGTCATCAGCGAGATGAACCGGAATACGATTTTTATGAATGGTAACTTTCAACATTTCACCGTTTTTACTGTGATTATAGTAGAGAAAGGTGTGAACAAACAAGACAGTGTTGTTGGTACCTAGATCTGACTGAATGTACAGGTGTACATGTCTGTATCGGTCGGTGACATTGAATGCACTCTGTGATATGTATGTAACTTCAATGGGGAAAGGTTTCCCAGTGATAGCCTAGGACACGATAGTGCCAACATATCACTAGCCAAAGAAACGGGCCACTGATTTTATCAAGCAAGTGTGTTGGCATAACGTTGTGTCTGTTTATCTCATAGCCTTGGTAGATTGTGTAACACCGTATAGTGTGATATATATATATATATATATATATATATATTTAGAAGCTGGTACAGATATGAGGTACTGGAGGTATTTTTGTCAGACCTCATTATGGGGTACCATCTCATACCTTATTGTGTGTGACAGGAAAGTGCCATCTGGTGTTAATAATGAAAGTATTTTACATACCTCACAAATCTAACATTCGTATCAATGGCGCTAATGCCATTATCCACCACCAGGGCACTTATTACTACCTGTGACACTAGATGGCAGTGGTTTATATAGTTATAGCCTGGTTGTATAAATATGCTTCTCAGACATGTTTTTTCAAAAAGGCCTTGTACAGGTTACTTATGTAACTGTGACTAAGCAGCTGCACTATGAAGAGTGGGGTATTTTATATGCCTCACAGTACGTCAATGCCCCACAACACAGGTCTGAGATTGGTAAAAACCCCATATCTGATACAATCTCTTTCTATATATATATATATATATATATATATATATATATATATATATATATATATATATATATATATATATATATATATATATATATATATATATGCCACAAGTCACAAACGTTGCATAAAGGGTTAAACTTGGAACTTTGTATGTTTGGGTCAAACAGGACATCAAAACGTTGCATAAAGGGTCCAACTTAGAACCTTGTAAGTTTGGGTCAAACAGTACATCAAAACGTTGCATAAAGGGTCAAACCTGGAAACTTGCATGTTTGGGTCAAACAGTACATCAAAACGTTGCATAAAGGGTTCAACTTGGAAACTTGCATGTTTGGGCCAAACAGTACATGAAAACCTTGCACAAGGGGTACAACTTGGAACCTTGTAAGTTTGGGTCACGATGTTCAGTATAAAGTTTACTGAAGCCAAAAAAGGGTCACGGGATGTTAAATAAGATGTATTTTTATTTACATAACTGACCTTTCCCTATTGATTTTAAGAAGGAACTTTTACAAGTTTCAGAAGCAATACTTTTGTAAAATACATCTTAGTTTCTAAATCAAGAATCAAGAATGCGTTACATGAAAAATTGTCTTTGATCTTAAAGCGTGAACATGTTTGAATAATAAACCACAACAGATCATCTCTACCTTGAACACGCACATCAATATGAACTCACTGTGT
>OX439011.1:31973681-32081181 GCA_949316495.1 Amphiduros pacificus
ATGTTTTGTTTTTATACCTCAGACAACTACTGTATTTTTAAAAAATGATACATGAAACAAGATATTTATCGTTAAAAACATTTGTAAACAAAGCGCACCTCATTTGACCCCGTCACGTGACCCGAAAATGGCGCGTACAGCCATAGACTGGTTGCCACCATCTGTGTATATACACGATGTTCTTGACACTACGATGGGGGACCAGTCTAAAGATGGCCGACGCAAACTAATCAATATTTTACAAATAATCGGCATGCGCGTATTCATTCGAAATCGCATCAATACGCGCATCACTGAGGTATAAACATATAGATGCATAACCGGATCGCATTATTATGTCAAATTCCTTTTATAATGTACTCCTTAAAATATGATTGTATGATATTAAATGTCCAATTATTATAAACGGTATTTATGTGTGAAAATATGTTTTTTATTAGGAGATTGGCATATACTTCAGTGCCAATCAGTCATTGAAAATATTTCCTGCCACGATAACGTGGCCAGGGGGAGCCACTGTACCGCCTCTTGATACGCCACCTTGCGGCTTTGAAGGCGAACTTTGCATTGAAGGTGAGTTTAAATTCCATGAAAAAGATTTTTGAACAGCACTTAATTATCAAATCACCTGAATGAAAAAAGTAAATGTATGTATTTATCCAGTGGTTCTTGTCCAATCATGTTATCATGTGATTGTTATCCAATCTTTATCTTGTAGTTATTGTCTAATCTTTACCTAGTGTTTGTTGTCAAATCTTTACACAGTGGTTGTTGTCCATTCGTCATCCTGTTATAATTGGTGTTATGAAATAACTAAAAAAATTATTACAGTTTTCAAGGTGTCAAATGCTGAGAAAGGGATTTTTTAATGTGGTTTTTGATTTGTTCAAAACCTTTTATCAATTTTAATCATTTGAGATTCAAGGTAGGGGTAAGAAGTAGAGGATTTTGTCATAATAATTCTGGGGAATTTTGAGAAACATGATATTTTTTTCACATCTAATTTTGTATCACCGGGCAGTGATGAGGTCTAATGCAGTAGCTACTGGCATATGCATTAGTCATAAAAGATTAATACATTATGTTTTTATATATATTAATAAATATTGTAGCCCTCTTACTCAATATATGTTATCTATTTAATCGAGTTTGGTATGTTATAAAGGTAAACTCTTTCATGTATTTGAAGGAGCAATGACATCATAATGGTGCTGTGGCTATTTATTAACGAAATAGTGACGTCTTACTTTTTGGTAGCTTAGAAACAATGAACAACACATCCCATACAGAAGGTGGTAGTTAGATAGGGTAGTTTTTCATCAGTGCACCGGGCGGTCAGCGTGAGTGCTACTCACAGATTGGAGATAGTGCACAGTGGATCTCCTCTCTCGCTGGGTAGCCACGCTGCATAGGCTCTGAGTGCCCACGAGACAAAAGTGGAGCGGCCAACATATCAAATCAAATCAAATCAAATCAAGTCTGATTAAAACAGTTGCTTTCTTTTACTCCACCTCTTCACAATGCCTCTGTCAATCCTTTGTTAAACCTTGCCATCTTTTTATCAAAAGCCTATATTTACAAAGCCAAATACAATGTGAAAAAGAACCTATCAAATGTATACTATGATTACTATGAATATTGCTCACTTTGCAGACCCCAATGTTCGCTTACTGAGAGTGGTGCTAATATTCCTGGGTGTACTACTGACAACCATAGCGCTCTCCGTCATCGTGGTGTTTGGAGTCTACAGGTACGATGTTACACTAAAATGCTTTTTTTTTTAAATAAGAACAAAATAACAACAGACATGTGCTTGAATGGTTAATTAAAAAAACAAGGTGAAGGTTGGCAAATGTCCAAGAGAAGACCTGCAATCAAAACCACTCCATCTTACATTCACCTCATTGACTTTCTTGACCTCATTGACCTGTATGACCTCATTGACCTCTGTGATCTCATTGACCTCGTTGGCATAGTTTCACGTTAATTCTGAAGGTTAACTTCATTCTACCACCAGAAGGAGCCACAGGCCATGATGCAGTTGGTTAGAGCGGCACCTTATTAGCACCAGTTCCAAAGGTCATGGGTTCGAACCCCGGCTGTGCCGAGATTGAAATCATGATACAGTGGAGGCCCATGCCTGAAGGGTTAGCCCATTGTCCTTGTAAATCTGTGACGGGGGGGTTGTCATGTCAAGGACCTGCAACATGACAATTCAGTGAGGCAGCACTATATCTGTTACAAGTAGGCCTCATCACGAAATGACTGAAATAATGTTGAAAGTGATGTAAAATCCAAAGAAAGAAACAAACAAAAAATATGCATTTGTTTAAAATGTAAATGTATATATGTTTTATGTCTAAGATTACAAAGATATGTTAGGTTACAGGGAGAACATGACATGTGTTAATATTTTATGGAGACAAGTTTTATTGTACTTGAAGCGAGTCCTGATACGAACAACACTTTCAAACAAACGCACCTTGCTGTAAATTACAAAATAATTAACCTTGAATATTAACACACATTAGATAAATAACACATCTATGATTAATATTGGAAATATGCTTTATTGACCTATAAAACGGCAAATTAATCACAATCACACCAAAAACACACACACTCTTAATACATATTTATACATTAATTATACATTAGTTATACATTAAATATCAATATAATCTCTGACGCGGTTACCTTGGTTACATGCAGACCTATGACGTGGTAACAAATACATTGCAACAGGTGAACATATTAATTATAGTTGCTTAATCCCTCTCTCCTTAATGCTTCAAATAAATAATAATTAACATTAATACATTTCAAAAATGCTTGATATGTTTGTTATTTCTATCATGAATATGGTCAGGCATGAAGTATGTTTTTCAAGCTGATGAGCAAGAAGAAGGCATGAATGAAAAATTTGAATAACTGACCCAGCGAATGAGAGTGGGGGGTGATGGTTGGAAGTAACACTTAGCATGAGGAATATGCCCTTATCTTCCCCCCCTCTGCTGGGGTTTTATGGTCGTCCCTGCCGTTTCAGTCTTTCTCAAACCCCGGTTCAGTGCTCTAACCTTCTCATAGTACTTCAACCACCTTTTTGCGAGAGTTATATATTACAATTAATTTCATAGGCGATATTTGCTCTTCACACATGTATTCATCATTTAACATCAGCAAATACACGTTATATATCAAGTGAAATCCAACTTCATTTTATTTAAAATATCAGATTCCCAAGGATTATGGCTATATCAATTCACATTTAAATAATTTTAGTTAGCTACATTTTGAGACATTTAGATGTTATGACAAAGTTGATTACAAAATCCAATATTTTTATCTTGTTATGTTGAGGCCATGGGCCGTGTCGCAGTTGGTTAGAGCGCCAGCTTATTAGCACCAGTTCCTCTGTGGTGATCCAAAGGTCGTGGGTTCAAACCCCGGCCTTGCCGGGATTGAACTCATGATACATTTTCCCATATGAGCTGAGGCCCGTGCCTAAAGGGTTAACCCGTTGTCCACAACCGGGTGGGTTGTCATGTCAAGGACCTGCGACATGACAATTCAGTGAGGCAGCACTATATCTGCTACAAGTAGGTCTCATCACGAAATGACTGAAATAATGTTGAAAGTGATGTAAAATCCCAAACAAACAAACAAACTTGTTATGTTGTTCCATTTACAGGCGACTGAAATGGGAGAAGGAGTTAGCTGATATGAAGTGGAGGATATACTACGAGGATTTGTCATCAAATAATGATTCAAAACGACTGTCTATGTACACAGTAAGACAAATAATATGAATATATAGCACTAACATAAAATATAAGAAAATGCCAAGGTTACATTTTAACACCATATTTTTGTAATTTGGGAGATTTTAAATGTGACTTATAGTCATGAGCAAGACAAATAATTGTCTGGCTTTTTGTGTGTTTTCTGTAATCGGAAGTAATTAAAAATATATAGGAAATGAACAACGGTACTCGTTAAACTGGTCACGTGTTAACTCCATGAGTTAGGCGACGGGTTAGTCAAATGCTAGTGCCATTTTACTAAGTTATATTTTAATGGACTGTCAAATTAGGGGAATGACAATTTAGTGGAATACCATTTTGGTGGAATATCATTTTGAGTGGAATGATATTTTTGTGGAATTACATTTTAAATGGAGCGTCATTTTGTTGGAATTACATTTGACTGGGTGACATTTAAGTCATTGAGTGGAATGACGTTTGACTGGGTGACATTTGACTGGGTGACATTTGACTGGGTGACATTTGACTGGGTGACATTTGACTGGGTGACATTTGACTGGGTGACATTCTAATGGGTGACATTCTAATGGGTGACATTTGACTGGGCGACATTATATTTTAATGGACTGTCAAATTAGGGGAATGACAATTTAGTGGAATACCATTTTGGTGGAATATCATTTTGAGTGGAATGATATTTTTGTGGAATTACATTTTAAATGGAGCGTCATTTTGTTGGAATTACATTTGACTGGGTGACATTTAAGTCATTGAGTGGAATGACATTTGACTGGGTGACATTTGACTGGGTGACATTTGACTGGGTGACATTTGACTGGGTGACATTTGACTGGGTGACATTTGACTGGGTGACATTTGACTGGGTGACATTCTAATGGGTGACATTCTAATGGGTGACATTTGACTGGGCGACATTTGACTGGATGACATTTGACTGGGTGACATTTGACTGGGTGAAATTCATCTGGGTGACATTTGACTGGGTGACATTTGACTGGGTGACATTTGACTGGGTGACATTTTACTGGGTGACATTTTACTGAGTGACATTTTACTGGGTGACATTTGACTGGGTGTCATTCTAATGGGTGACATTTGACTGGGTGACATTTGACTGGGGGACATTTGACTGGGCGACATTTGACTGGGGTGACATTTTACTGGGTGAAATTTATTTGGGCTAAATTTTACTGGGTGACATTTTACTGGGTGAAATTTATGTGCGTGAAATCTGTCTGGGTGAAATTTATCTGGGTGAAATTTATCTGAGTGAAATTTATCTGGGTGAAATTTATCTGGGTGAAATTTATCTGGGTGAAATTTATCTGGGTGGCATTTTACTGGGGGACATTTCACTGTTTGACATTTTACTGGGTGACATTTTACTGGGTGACATTTCTCTGGGGAGACATTTTAGTTGGTGACATTTTAGTTGGTGACATTTTAGTGGGTTATGTTTTTGTGGCTTATGTTTTTGTGGGTTATATTTTTGTGGGTTACATTTTACTTATCTGGGTGTCATTTTACTGGGTGTCATTTTACTGGGTGGAGTTTTAGTGGCATGATATTTGAGTGGGATAGTAATTACTTAAAGTGACAGTAACATGGAATAACAATATATCGGAATCCAAAGTAATCAAGACAGTGATTCATAATATTCGATTGAACTTTCATTTCATTTCCTCTTGATCATTTGATTTTAGTGTATATGAATGATTTGTATTACAGTTATCTACGCTGTCCCTGAACAGCTCGAATATTTCAACCTTCGGAGACCACAACCGACAACGATTCACAGACACAGCCTTTTACAAGGTAAACATAATGCGATTCCTGTCTAGTGTCATTAATATAGCCTTCTTTGGTCTTTAGTAAGCCTTCATTAGTAAAGTCCTCTTTAGAGTTAGTAAGTCCTCTTTAGACTTGCGTAAGTCCTTTTTAGACATTAGTAAGTCCTCTTTAGTCTTTAGTAAGTCATCATTGGTAATCTTCACCAATAAAGCTGTCAGACTTTAGTAAGTCCTCTTTAGACTTAATTAAGTCCTCTTTAGACTTAAGTAACTCCTCTTTAGACTTAAGTAAGTCCTTTTTAAACTTGAGTAAGTCTTTTTTAGAATATAGTAAGTCCTCTTCAGTCTTTATTAAGTCCTTATCGATCTTATGGGTTGGATGAGGATGAAGTTAGATTTGGGTAGACTATTTGATTGACTTAGGATAAATTTAGACATAAGGGGTTCAAGGGCTGGATCTGAGACGATCTGAGACGATCTGATACGATCTGATACGATCTGATACGATCTGAGACGTTCTGAGACCATTTCTGCTTTACGCTTCTTTTGCAGGGTCTTGTTGTTGCAGTTAAGAAAATCCCGCACATAAAAAGCGTTGACATCACAAACAGGACGTTTCTCAGAGAAATGAAATCAGTAAGAAATAATTGATATTCGATTTTTTTTCACAAGTATAGTGAGAATATGATATGATTTGTCTGCAATAATGTATGAAGCGGTTGTAATATACTTTATTCTTATTTCAGATTTATGACCTTTCACATCCAAATGTTGCTAAGATTGTTGGGGCTTGCCTTGACTCTCCCACCATCAGCCTGATAACAGAGTACTGCCAAAAGGGCTGCTTGCAGGTAAGCTGAGTGGATGTTGGGCGAACAGATTGTTTAAGTTGGGTATGGAGTCTCCTGTATATTGTCATTTAGTCTCCAGTATGTTGTCATTCAGTCTCCTGTATGTTGTCATTCAGTCTCCTGTATATTGTCATTCAGTCTCCTGTATGTTGTCATTCAGTCTCCCGTATGTTGTCATTCAGTCTCCTGTATATTGTCATTCAGTCTCCTGTATGTTGTCAGTCAGTCTCTTGTATGTTGTCATTCAGTCTCCTGTATATTTTCATTCAGTCTCCTGTATGTTGTCATTTAGTCTCCTGTATGTTGTCATTCAGTCTCCAGTATGTTGTCATTTAGTCTCCTGTATGTTGTCATTCAGTCTCCTGTATGTTGTTATTCAGTCTCCTGTATGTTGTCATTCAGTCTCCTGTATGTTGTCATTCAGTCTCCTGTATGTTGTCAGTCAGTCTCTTGTATGTTGTCATTCAGTCTCCTTTATGTTGTCATTCAGTCTCCTGTATGTTGTCAGTCAGTTTCTTGTATGTTGTCATTCAGTCTCCTGTATATTTTCATTCAGTCTCCTGTATGTTGTCATTCAGTCTCTTGTATGTTGTCACTCAGTCTCCAGTATGTTGTCATTCAGTCTCCTGTATATTGTCATTCAGTCTCCAGTATGTTGTCATTCAGTCTCCTGTATGTTGTCATTCAGTCTCCTGTATATTGTCATTCAGTCTCCTGTATGTTGTCATTCAGTCTCCAGTATGTTGCCATTCAGTCTCCTGTATATTTTCATTCAGTCTCCTGTATGTTGTCATTCCATTAAGTCTCCTGTATGTTGTCATTCAGTCTCCAGTATGTTGTCATTCAGTCTCCTGTATATTGTCATTCAGTCTCCTGTATGTTGTCATTCAGTCTCCAGTATGTTGCCATTCAGTCTCCTGTATGTTGTCATTCAGTCTCCTGTATGTTGTCATTCATTCTACTGTATGGTGTCATTCATTTGTTTCAGTTTGTCATTTAGTTAACACTTCAACATATATAATACATAGTAAAATATACCTCGTCCTTAAGCAGTCAGTCTATGCATCACAAGTAAAAATAACTTTCGTACATTAAGTGTTTTCTCTGATCCCTTATTACGTCCCATTAGGTCCTATTATAGCACAGTAATTATGTGTGTTATGCCAATTTGTACCATTTACATAGAACCTACTGCCCAGATCATAACGTAGAGAGAATAAAGACAGAAATGATGATTTGTCCTGTTCTGTATGGTTATTACAGTCATTATCTATCTGCAAAACACATGTTGTAACTATACATACATGTATATACTTTTACTGCTTTCTCGTCAATGAGATGTTTGGAAGTGAATAGATTGTTAGATCCATTGAATTGTCTAAAAGGGTATGATTTATGCTGTAGTAAATTAGTGAAGCACACTGTAAAAAGTAACTGTAGAAATATGGCAAGCTGAACAGCAATGCAAATTTGGAAATTTGACAAAGATCTGTAAGTTATATTATGTAGTACAGGTATCATACTGCGAGTATTCCCTTGAGAGAAAATACCATGCAATATCTGAAAGAAAAGTCGTTAGTATAAAAACAGCATGAGGGAAGGAAAGTAGGACTTTGCAAACTTGGGAATGCATTCACGCGTATTGTGCTCAGGTCCTAACTCACTTAAGGACCTAACTCACTTAAGGACCTAACTCTCGTAAGGACCTAAGTCTCTTAAGGACCTAACGCTCTTTAGGCCCTAACTCTCCCAAGGACCTAACCCTCCTAATGACCTAACTCTCGTAAGGACCTAACTCTCTTAAGGCCCTCTTAAGGACTGAACTCTCTTAAGGACCTAACTCTCTAAAGGACCTAACTATCTTAAGGACCTAACTATCTTAAGGACCTAACTCTCTTAAGGACCTAACTCTCTTAAGGACCTAACTCTCTTAAGGGCCTACCTCTTTTAATGACCTAACTGTCTTAAGGACCTACCTCTCTAAAGGACCTAACTCTCTAAAGGACCTAACTATCTTAAGGACCTAACCCTGTTAAGGACCTAACTCTCTTAAGGACCTAACTCTCTTAAGGACCTAACTCTCTTAAGGACCTAACTCTCCTAATGACCTAACCTTCTTAAGGACATACCTCGCTTAAGGCCCTAACCCTCTTCAGGACATAACACATAATGATGTGGTACATTTGCTCTGTGCTTAATGTCAAGTGAAACCTGCTAGATTGGGATACTAATTGCCTTATTCATTTGCTTCAGGATATCCTGGATAGATTAGGATACTAATTGCCTTATCGATGTGCTTCAGGATATCCTTGATAGATTATGATACTAATTGCCTTATTCGTGTGCTTCAGGATATCCTGGATAGATTAGGATACTAATTGCCTTATCGATGTGCTTCAGGATATCCTGGATAGATTATGATACTAATTGCCTTATGCGTGTGCTTCAGGATAAGCTGGAGAGATTAGAATACTAATTGCCTTATTCATGTGCTTCAGGATATCCTGTAGAGATTAGGATACTAATTGCCTTATTCATGTGCTTCAGGATATCCTGGAGAGTGGTGATATCGAATTGGATTGGACCTTCAAGTTATCTCTGATGAGTGATGTAATACAGGTAATTAAACTCTATTAAGGACCTACTTCGCTTAAGGACCTTTCATAAGGTCCAAACTAGTCACTGTAAGGTATTGATTTGTGAATATATGAATAAATATTCAATAAGGTGAGCTAGACAATATAAATCACACAGGTAGACCTTGGCATATAATGAATGGAGTTGTGACGCCATAAGATCAAAGGTGCTATGTGTGTTACCGCCAAACCATTGTGTCTGATGACGCCATATGAGCCGAAAACTAGAAGAATCTGACGTTATTCAACTTTGTTACAATTTAGGCTAATGCACATCGTGAGTCAAATGTTCTACTTTCTCCACTGATTATGTAGTTATAAATCTTATTTCTCTCTTTCAAATATAGACCATTTTATAACGTTTAGCAAACGTCTATGTCAGTAATTTCCGTATCATACACCCACTTTTTGAAGAGCTTAATACTTATGTATTGATTACCCTGAACAGTTAGCCAATTCTGTCAACTCACACAACATTTACATTTTTTTCACGCTATCAACGCATTTATTGGCAAAGCTTTGCATCGTATCATTTTTTATATTTTGAAAAAAAATTTCTTCTGATATTATTTTCAAATCTGCCAATATATGCGTCCATTCCATTTACATAGGATTTTAAAAATGTCAAATTTTATCAGATTTAAAAATATGTCAATATTAGTTTATTTTTTAATTTTATTTTTATTTGAGGTTTTACGTCACTTTCAAACGTTATAAAGTCATATGATAACTTGTTAAGCCTTTTCAGCTTTCCTAATTGTCCTAGATATGATATTATAGTAATATCACCTAAATAATACCTAAATAATACCTAAATAATACCTTAATAATACCTAAATAATACCTAAATAATACCTAAATATTACCTAAATTATACCTAAATAATACCTAAATAATACCTAAATAATACCTACATAATACCTACATAATACCTAAATAATACCTAAATAATACCTAAATAATACCTAAATAATACCTAAATAATACCTTAATAATACCTAAATAATACCTAAATAATACCTAAATAATACCTTCTATCACAATCACACCACAATCGAGGTGAGATGTTAGAACATATTAACCATATTCAGTGCATTCTCCCATCAAATTAGGCTCATATAGACTTGGCTCACTTACAGCTTATTGTGTTGAAATTACTACGAGAGGAAAGACCAACATTAACTGAGATATCAGGGAATGTATTTCTTAGCAATTGCACGGAGCTGTGTTTTGTGTCTGTAATGAATGATTTTGTGTCTGTAATGAATGATAATCGTACCCTCTTGGTACATAATTGGTATTGCCAGCAGATCTGTGTGATGTTTAATACATGTGTTGATGTACACATTTTTACACCAATTTTGGTGACGTCACCTGGGTGTGGCGCCCTCTATATTATCAAAATTATGATGATTCCAGGGCATTCATGTAAACAGCCCATTCAAACATATGCATTCCTTCATTTTAGGCAATAAATCCCAAATGGGCTGTACGTGCCTGGAAAGGATTGCCATATTGATAGTACACAAACTAATTTTCTTTTGTCGCTTTCCAGTTCCATTAATCTGTAAATAGGGTCAAGACTGATTGAAATTCTCTCTGATTGTCACCTTTATTATCACCAAATTAAAGAATCAATATCATAACCACGTGACGTGTCACAGGTGTGCGAGCTTATTAGAACCAGTTCCTCGGTGATTATCCCATACGAGCTGAGGCCCGTGCCTAAAGGGTTAACCCGTTGTCCTTGTAAATCTATGACTGGGTGGATTGTCATGTCAAGGACTTGCGACATGAGGCAGCACTATATCTGCTACAAGTAGGTCTCATCACGAAATGACTGAAATAATGTTGTAAAGTGATGTAAAGCCCAAAACAAACAAACAAACAAATCTGTGATGATCAAAATGTAAGGTATTCAATATCCGGCCAAGCAGATATTTCATCAATGTTGGAATTTTTCACTGAGATGAGGCCTATGCCTGAAGGGTTAACCTATTGGCCTTATAAAAATGTGACTGGGTGGATTGTCATGTCAAGAACATGACAATTCAGTGAGGCAGTATTATATCTTCTACGGATCGGTCTCGTCGTGGATTGTGTGTTTGTTTGTTTGTTTGTTTGGGGTTTCACTTCAGTCATTTCCTGATGAGACCTACTTGTAGCAGATATAGTGCTGCCTCACTGAATTGTCATGTCGGAGGTCCTTGACATGACAACCCACCTGATCACATATTTACAAGGACAACGGGTTAACCATTTAGGCACGGGCCTCAGCTTATGCCTCAGTCACATTTGCACCGGGCGCCGGCCGGGAAGTAAGAATCGCCAACTTCTCAGTCTGCCGGGCGCCGGAGAGTTTATCAGCAACAATCTGATGTGGTTACATTATTAAAGGGCACCGTACGGCACTCTCAGGAAAATGACACAGACGTCTGCAGGAGATCTTAAAGACGTCTATATCATTTGACGTCATTAATTTTTTTCCACCACCCACATTTGAAAGAGCTCATTTTCTCCCAAAAAACATGTTTCCCTTGTGCAGTTATACTAACAGAGCCCACAGATCAATGTGCATTATATTTCTTCTTCATACTACAGTGTATTAGAGAAATGAAAGTTTAATATCAACCCAAAAATAATCAAAAATACTGAATTTAAGATCATTAAACATAATTTTTTATTATTTTTCTTTGTGCATTTCAGGGTTTAACATATCTCCATGCCAGTTATTGCCGTTGCCATGGTAACCTTAAAAGTTCAAATTGTGTGGTTGATAGCAGATTTGTGGTGAAGCTGACAGATTTTGCCCCCAAAGCCTGGCATCAAAAACCTCAGAGACAACCAAAAGGTATGTACCTTAACTCTCCCCCAAAAAACTGGCATTAAAAGAGATGAGAGACAACTAAGCTAGCCCCAGATTTACCCATTAGTCTATTTCTTTACACAGATATGTTATGGACGGCCCGAGAGTTACCCATTAGTATATATTTTACCCATTACCCATTCGTATATATAATACACAGATATGTTGTGGACAGCCCCAGAGTTACCCATTAGTATATATTTTACCCATTACCCATTAGTATATATTTTTCAGATATGTTATGGATGGCCCCAGAGTTACCCATTAGTATATATTTTACCCATTACGCATTAGTATATATAATTCACAGATATGTTGTGGACAGCCCCAGAGTTATCCATTAGTATATATTTTACCCATTACCCATTAGTATATATTTTACACAGATATGTTGTGGACGGCCCCAGAGTTACCCATTAGTATATATTTTACCCATTACCCATTAGCATATATTTTACACAGATATGTTGTGGACGGCCCCAGAGTTACCCATTAGTATATATTTTACCCATTACCCATTAGCATATATTTTACACAGATATGTTGTGGACGGCCCCAGAGTTATCCATTAGTATATATTTTACCCATTACGCATTAGTATATATAATTCACAGATATGTTGTGGACAGCCCCAGAGTTATCCATTAGTATATATTTTACCCATTACCCATTAGTATATATTTTACACAGATATGTTGTGGACGGCCCCAGAGTTATCCATTAGTATATATTTTACCCATTACACATTAGTATATATAATTCACAGATATGTTGTGGACAGCCCCAGAGTTATCCATTAGTATATATTTTACCCATTACCCATTCGTATATATAATACACAGATATGTTGTGGACGGCCCCAGAGTTATCCATTAGTATATATTTTACCCATTACGCATTAGTATATATAATTCACAGATATGTTGTGGACAGCCCCAGAGTTATCCATTAGTATATATTTTACCCATTACCCATTAGTATATATTTTACACAGATATGTTGTGGACGGCCCCAGAGTTATCCATTAGTATATATTTTACCCATTACGCATTAGTATATATAATTCACAGATATGTTGTGGACAGCCCCAGAGTTATCCATTAGTATATATTTTACCCATTACCCATTAGCATATATTTTACACAGATATGTTGTGGACGGCCCCAGAGTTATCCATTAGTATATATTTTACCCATTACGCATTAGTATATATAATTCACAGATATGTTGTGGACAGCCCCAGAGTTATCCATTAGTATATATTTTACCCATTACCCATTAGTATATATTTTACACAGATATGTTGTGGACGGCCCCAGAGTTACCCATTAGTATATATTTTACATAGATATGTTGTGGACAGCCCCGGAGTTATCCATTAGTATATATTTTACCCATTACCCATTAGTATATATTTTACACAGATATGTTGTGGACGGCCCCAGAGTTACCCATTAGTATATATTTTACATAGATATGTTGTGGACAGCCCCAGAGTTATCCATTAGTATATATTTTACCCATTATCCATTAGTATATATTTTACACAGATATGTTGTGGACGGCCCCAGAGTTACCCATTAGTATATATTTTACACAGATATGTTGTGGATGGCCCTAGAGTTACCAATTAGTATATATTTTTCAGATATGTTGTGGACGGCCCTAGAGTTACCCATTAGTATATATTTTACACAGATATGTTGTGGACAGCCCCAGAGTTATCCATTAGTATATATTTTACACAGATATGTTGTGGACGGCCCCAGAGTTACTCATTAGTATATATTTTACACAGATATGTTGTGGATGGCCCTAGAGTTACCAATTAGTATATATTTTTCAGATATGTTGTGGACGGCCCTAGAGTTACCCATTAGTATATATTTTACACAGATATGTTGTGGATGGCCCTAGAGTTACCAATTAGTATATATTTTTCAGATATGTTGTGGACGGCCCTAGAGTTACCCATTAGTATATATTTTACACAGATATGTTGTGGACAGCCCCAGAGTTATCCATTAGTATATATTTTACACAGATATGTTGTGGACGGCCCCAGAGTTACTCATTAGTATATATTTTACACAGATATGTTGTGGATGGCCCTAGAGTTACCAATTAGTATATATTTTTCAGATATGTTGTGGACGGCCCCAGAGTTACCCATTAGTATATATTTTACACAGATATGTTGTGGACGGCCCCAGAGTTACCCATTAGTATATATTTTACACAGATATGTTGTGGACGGCCCCAGAGTTACCCATTAGTATATATTTTACCCATTACCCATTAGTATATATTTTACACAGATATGTTGTGGACGGCCCCAGAGTTACTGCTGAGTATAAGTGAGGCCTCTGCGGTCCACACGCCTGAGGGGGATATTTATGCCTTCAGTATAATCCTTCAGGAGATACTTGGCCGGGAAGGACCTTTCCACGCTGATGACCAAACTCTCTCTGCTGAAGGTATTTATCTGGCATATTTACCTTGCAAAAGATTTTCAAACATACTTTAGAGATTTATGGTGATATAAACCATAATATATAATGAAGTTTAAGAGATGGATTAGTTAATTATGATTTTGAATGAAATATTCCAAAGAATGAATTTTTAAAAAGTATACTCTAACCCAACATTATACAATTATTGTCTGTTTTATTCTATATTCTTTGATTTGGTGATTAACCATGTAAACTGTTGAGTTCCATTAAGTGACTTAATTTTGTTTATTTATTGTCTACTTAATTGTTGCACAAAATTGTTACATTGGTGCTATTAAATAAACATAGAGCTAAAACCATATTAAAAGGAATAATTACTCAGAAAGATGTTCTTAATTACAGATATAATGAAGCAAGTATTAGCAAAGACAGATCCGCCCTTCCGACCAAAGACGTCTGACCTTGACTGTCCGCCAGAGGTCATCGGTTTGATGACCTTATGCTGGGCGGATGACCCACAAAAAAGACCTGTATTAGACTTCATCAAAATCAAGCTAAAATCCTTCAATTCTGGACGGTAGATATATTCAATACATTTCTTGTCTTGTCTTGTTTGTGTGTTATTTGTTTATGGGTTGTTCTGTTACAGTTCCAGCATTATTTAGGCAGTATCATTTCAATGGATGCCTACCACCGGTAACGATGCCCTACCCCTTGTTAAAGGTTTGACTTTGGATTTTTTTTTTGCATTATCATACATTATATGCTCAGTCCACAAAGATCACAACCAAATTCCTTGCAACTTAGTTTCGGAGAATTAATAGCTAAATTTCTGGCATCTTAGTTTCGGAGAATTAATAGCTAAATTTCTGACATCTTAGATTCAGAGAATTAATAGCTAAATTTCTGGCATCTTAGTTTTAGAGAATTAATAGCTAAATTTCTGGCATCTTAGTTTCGGAGAATTAATGGCTAAATTTCTGGCATCTTAATTTCGGAGAATTAATGGCTAAATTTCTGGCATCTTAGTTTCAGAGAATTAATAGCTCTGCTATGGCTACTGAGGAGGTGTTTTTACCAGGTTTACCAGGTCACATCTTTGTTTGTTGACAAAGTGTCCAATGTTTCAGATTTCAGCACTTCTGTCACGTGACCTCTTACTCACCCACACTGACCTTTCATAAGCAGAAATCAATAGAACTCAACTATCTCTTACTTCATTTTTGAAACAGAAATGATTTTCAATTAGGTCAAATAAATAATGTTTGAGTTTGAGTTTGAGTTTGAGTTTGAGTTTGAGTTTGAGTTGCCCAATGCACAGCACTTCAGTTTGATGTGTTGTTGTTTCCGCAGGGGTAGGATTAACATCATGGATAATCTGCTAAGCCGCATGGAGCATTATGCCAGCAACCTGGAGGGCATCGTGGAGGAGAGGACTGGAAAATATCTGGAGGAGAAGAGGCGAGCAGAAGACCTACTCCACAGACTCCTACCATCGTCAGTAATGACTCATAAGTATCTCTCATTAAGTCATTATGCTTCATAAGTATCTCTCATTCTATCATTATGCCTCATAAGTATCTCTCATTAAGTCATTATGCTTCATAAGTATCTCTCATTCTATCATTATGTCTCATAAATATCTCTCATTCTATCATTATGCCTCATAGGTATCTCTCATTCTATCATTATGCCACATAAGTATCTCTCATTCTATCATTATGTCTCATAAATATCTCTCATTCTATCATTATGCCTCATAAGTATCTCTCATTCTATCAGTATGGCTCATCAGTATCTCTCATTCTGTCATTATGTCTCATAAGTATCTCTCATTCTGTCATTATACCTCATAAGTATCTCTCATTCTATCATTATGGCTCATAAGTATCTCTCATTCTATCATTATGTCTCATAAGTATCTCTCATTCTATCATTATGTCTCATAAATATCTCTCATTCTATCATTATGCCACATAAGTATCTCTCATTCTATCATTATGCCTCATAAGTATCTCTCATTCTGTCATTATGCCTCGTAAATATCTCTCATTCTGTCATTATGCCTCATAAGTATCTCTCATTCTATCATTATGTCTCATAAATATCTCTCATTCTATCATTATGTCTCATAAGTATCTCTCATTCTATCATTATGCCTCATAAGTATCTCTCATTCTATCATTATGTCTCATTAGTATCTCTAATTCTATCATTATGCCTCATAAGTATCTCTCATTCTATCATTATGCCTCATAAGTATCTCTCATTCTATCATTATGTCTCATTAGTATCTCTCATTCTATCATTATGCCTCATAAGTATCTCTCATTCTATCATTATGCCTCATAAGTATCTCTCATTCTATCATTATGTCTCATTAGTATCTCTCATTCTATCATTATGCCTCATTAGTATCTCTCATTCTATCATTATGCCTCATAAGTATCTCTCATTCTATCATTATGTCTCATAGGTATCTCTCATTCTATCATTATGGCTCATAAGTATCTCTCATTCTATCATTATGGCTCATAAGTATCTCTCATTCTATCATTATGGCTCATAAGTATCTCTCATTCTGTCATTATGGCTCATAAGTATCTCTCATTCTATCATTATGCCACATTAGTATCTCTCATTCTATCATTATGCCTCATAAGTATCTCTCATTCTATCATTATGGCTCATAAGTATCTCTCATTCTATCATTATGCCACATAGGTATCTCTCATTCTATCATTATGCCACATAAGTATCTCTCATCCTATCATTATGGCTCATAGGTATCTCTCATTCTATCATTATGCCACATAGGTATCTCTCATTCTATCATTATGCCACATAAGTATCTCTCATTCTATCATTATGCCACATAAGTACCTCTCATTCTATCATTATGCCACATAGGTATCTCTCATTCTATCATTATGCCACATAGGTATCTCTCATTCTATCATTATGTCTCATTAGTATCTCTCATTCTATCATTATGCCACATAAGTACCTCTCATTCTATCATTATGCCTCATAAATATCTCTCATTCTATCATTATGCCTCATAAGTATCTCTCATTCTATCATTATGCCACATAGGTATCTCTCATTCTATCATTATGGCTCATAAGTATCTCTCATTCTATCATTATGGCTCATAAGTATCTCTCATTCTATCATTATGCCACATAAATATCTCTCATTCTATCATTATGCCACATAAGTATCTCTCATTCTATCATTATGCCACATAGGTATCTCTCATTCTATCATTATGCCTCATAAATATCTCTCATTCTATCATTATGCCTCATAAGTATCTCTCATTCTATCATTATGCCACATAGGTATCTCTCATTCTATCATTATGCCTCATAAGTATCTCTCATTCTATCATTATGCCACATAAGTACCTCTCATTCTATCATTATGCCACATAGGTATCTCTCATTCTATCATTATGCCTCATAAATATCTCTCATTCTATCATTATGCCACATAAGTATCTCTCATTCTATCATTATGCCTCATAAATATCTCTCATTCTATCATTATGTCTCATAAGTATCTCTCATTCTATCATTATGTCTCATAAATATCTCTCATTCTATCATTATGCCACATAAGTATCTCTCATTCTATCATTATGCCTCATAAGTATCTCTCATTCTGTCATTATGCCTCGTAAATATCTCTCATTCTGTCATTATGCCTCATAAGTATCTCTCATTCTATCATTATGCCTCATAAATATCTCTCATTCTATCATTATGCCACATAAGTATCTCTCATTCTATCATTATGCCACATAAGTATCTCTCATTCTATCATTATGCCACATAGGTATCTCTCATTCTATCATTATGCCACATAAGTATCTCTCATTCTATCATTATGCCTCATAAATATCTCTCATTCTATCATTATGCCACATAAGTATCTCTCATTCTATCATTATGCCTCATAAGTATCTCTCATTCTGTCATTATGCCTCGTAAATATCTCTCATTCTGTCATTATGCCTCATAAGTATCTCTCATTCTATCATTATGTCTCATAAATATCTCTCATTCTATCATTATGTCTCATAAGTATCTCTCATTCTATCATTATGCCACATAGGTATCTCTCATTCTATCATTATGCCACATAAGTATCTCTCATCCTATCATTATGGCTCATAGGTATCTCTCATTCTATCATTATGCCACATAGGTATCTCTCATTCTATCATTATGTCTCATAAGTACCTCTCATTCTATCATTATGCCTCATAAATATCTCTCATTCTATCATTATGCCACATAGGTATCTCTCATTCTGTCATTATGCCACATAAGTACCTCTCATTCTATCATTATGCCTCATAAATATCTCTCATTCTATCATTATGCCTCATAAGTATCTCTCATCCTATCATTATGGCTCATAGGTATCTCTCATTCTATCATTATGCCACATAGGTATCTCTCATTCTGTCATTATGCCACATAAGTACCTCTCATTCTATCATTATGCCTCATAAATATCTCTCATTCTATCATTATGCCACATAAGTATCTCTCATTCTATCATTATGCCTCATAAGTATCTCTCATTCTATCATTATGCCATATTAGTACCTCTCATTCTATCATTATGCCACATAAATATCTCTCATTCTATCATTATGCCACATAAGTATCTCTCATTCTATCATTATGCCTCATAAATATCTCTCATTCTATCATTATGCCACATAGGTATCTCTCATTCTATCATTATGTCTCATAAGTATCTCTCATCCTATCATTATGGCTCATAGGTATCTCTCATTCTATCATTATGCCACATAGGTATCTCTCATTCTGTCATTATGCCACATAAGTACCTCTCATTCTATCATTATGCCTCATAAATATCTCTCATTCTATCATTATGCCTCATAAGTATCTCTCATTCTATCATTATGCCATATTAGTACCTCTCATTCTATCATTATGCCACATAAATATCTCTCATTCTATCATTATGCCACATAAGTATCTCTCATTCTATCATTATGCCTCATAAGTATCTCTCATTCTGTCATTATGGCTCATAAGTATCTCTCATTCTATCATTATGCCACATAAATATCTCTCATTCTATCATTATGCCTCATAAATATCTCTCATTCTATCATTATGTCTCATAAGTATCTCTCATTCTATCATTATGCCTCATAAGTATCTCTCATTCTATCATTATGTCTCATTAGTATCTCTAATTCTATCATTATGCCATATTAGTACCTCTCATTCTATCATTATGCCACATAAATATCTTTCATTCTATCATTATGCCTCATAAATATCTCTCATTCTATCATTATGTCTCATAAGTATCTCTCATTCTATCATTATGTCTCATAAATATCTCTCATTCTATCATTATGCCACATAAGTATCTCTCATTCTGTCATTATGCCTCATAAGTATCTCTCATTCTGTCATTATGGCTCATAAGTATCTCTCATTCTATCATTATGCCTCATAAGTATCTCTCATTCTGTCATTATGCCTCGTAAATATCTCTCATTCTGTCATTATGCCTCATAAGTATCTCTCATTCTATCATTATGTCTCATAAATATCTCTCATTCTATCATTATGTCTCATAAGTATCTCTCATTCTATCATTATGCCTCATAAGTATCTCTCATTCTATCATTATGTCTCATTAGTATCTCTAATTCTATCATTATGCCTCATAAGTATCTCTCATTCTATCATTATGCCTCATAAGTATCTCTCATTCTATCATTATGTCTCATTAGTATCTCTCATTCTATCATTATGCCTCATAAGTATCTCTCATTCTATCATTATGCCTCATAAGTATCTCTCATTCTATCATTATGTCTCATTAGTATCTCTCATTCTATCATTATGCCTCATTAGTATCTCTCATTCTATCATTATGCCTCATAAGTATCTCTCATTCTATCATTATGTCTCATAGGTATCTCTCATTCTATCATTATGGCTCATAAGTATCTCTCATTCTATCATTATGGCTCATAAGTATCTCTCATTCTATCATAATGGCTCATAAGTATCTCTCATTCTGTCATTATGGCTCATAAGTATCTCTCATTCTATCATTATGCCACATTAGTATCTCTCATTCTATCATTATGCCTCATAAGTATCTCTCATTCTATCATTATGGCTCATAAGTATCTCCCATTCTATCATTATGCCACATAGGTATCTCTCATTCTATCATTATGCCACATAAGTATCTCATATTCTGTCATTGTGTCACATAGGTATCTCTCATTCTATCATTATGCCACATAAGTATCTCTCATCCTATCATTATGGCTCATAGGTATCTCTCATTCTATCATTATGCCACATAGGTATCTCTCATTCTATCATTATGCCACATAAGTACCTCTCATTCTATCATTATGCCTCATAAATATCTCTCATTCTGTCATTATGCCTCATAAGTATCTCTCAGTCTATCATTATGCCTCATAAGTATCTCTCATTCTATCATTATGCCACATAAGTATCTCTCATTTTATCATTATGCCTCATAAGGATCTCTCATTCTATCATTATGCCACATAGATATCTCTCATTCTGTCATTATGCCACATACGTATTTCTCATACTATCATTATGCCACATAAGTATCTCTCATTCTATCATTATGTCTCATAAGTATCTCTCATTCTATCATTATGCCTCATAAATATCTCTCATTCTGTCATTATGCCACATAAATATCTCTCATTCTATCATTATGCCTCGTAGGTATCTCTCATTCTATCATTCTGTCTCAAGTATCCCTCATTTTATCATCATCTCATCAATATATATGTGTGTGTGTGTTTGTGTGTGTATGTGTGTGTGTATGCACATACAAGTACTTCTATAATAATAGAATATATCCATATTTCTTAAACAATATAATCAGGAGTTCTAAAATACGATCTTGACATATTTATATTTTAATCTTTTTAAGTATTCTTATGAAACAACCAAAAGTTTTCTTTCATGCAATTAAGGAGTTTTCTATCATGCAACCAAAAGGTTTCTATCATGTAGTCAGCGCTATGAACAGACTTTTATTATTATTATTTTATTATTATTATTATTTATTAGTCAAAGGATTGCTATCATGCAATCAGTTGGTTTCTATTATTCAATCAGGCGATTTCTATCAAGCAACCCAGTATAGTCTTGAGACTTGCCAATGATATATAAGAGATAGGTTACCAGTATAGTCTTGAGACTTGCTAATGATATATAAGAGATAGGTTACCAGTATAGTCCTGAAACTTGCTAATGATATATAAGAGATAGGTTACCAGTATAGTCCTGAAACTTGCTAATGATATATAAGAGATAGGTTACCAGTATAGTCCTGAAACTTTCTAATGATATATAAGAGATAGGTTACCAGCATAGTCCTGAGACTTGCTAGTGATATATAAGAGATAGGTTACCAGCATAGTCCTGAGATTTGCTAATGATATATAAGAGATAGGTTACCAGCATAGTCCTGAGACTTGCAAACAATATATAAGAGATAGGTTACCAGCATAGTCCTGCGACTTGCCAATGATATATAAGAGATAGGTTACCAGCATAGTCCCGAGACTTGCTAATTATATATAAGAGATAGGTTACCAGTATAGTCCTGCGACTTGCTAATGATATATAAGAGATAGGTTACCAGCATAGTCCCGAGACTTGCTAATTATATATAAGAGATAGGTTACCAGTATAGTCCTGCGACTTGCTAATGATATATAAGAGATAGGTTACCAGTATAGTCCTGAGACTTTCTAATGATATATAAGAGATAGGTTACCAGTATAATCCTGAGACTTGCTAATGATATATAAGAGATAGGTTACCAGTATAGTCCCGAGACTTGCTAATGATATATAAGAGATAGGTTACCAGCATAGTCCTGAGACTTGCCAATGATATATAAGAGATAGGTTACCAGCATAATCCTGGGACTTGCTAATGATATATAAGAGATAGGTTACCAGCATAGTCCTGGGACTTGCTAATGATATATAAGAGATAGGTTACCAGCATAGTCCTGGGACTTGCTAATGATATATAAGAGATAGGTTACCAGCATAGTCCTGAGACTGAGGCAATTTAAGATGCTGAACACAGTACAATTGACAAAGCAGAGAGGCCACAGGCCGTGGCGCAGTTGGTTAGAGCGCCAGCTTATAAGCACCAGTTCCTCTGTGGTGATCTGGATATGGATATGTCAGGAAAACAAAAGTTAAGAAATTATGGTGTTTTGCAATGAATTTAAAAGTTTGACAAATCTCACAAACTGATTATAAGCTTGTGAATTTGCGATACCTGGCCAATATGCTCAATCACACACAACTCCTCACTTTATTCACTGTTCACCTCTTCCAATCTTAGGAGGCTTTATATATTATTATAAAGGTGGTTAGTGGTCACACCCAATAATCACAGACGGGGCAATTGCATGTCTCTGGCCCTCTGGGGTCGCTGGGGATATAAACCCCTCGCGCTGGTATTGCCGCCTCTTCAGCTCGGCAACGCTCAGAAAACTCTAAAGATGGCTGCCAAAACGAATTACATGGGAGGATAACATATTAATACTTAGCAGACTAAATCAGATGAACCTCAGACATTTATCCCCAAACAAATGTGAGCGAACAATGAATTTTCTGTTATTCTGTATATGTTTTGAGTGCCCACGAGACATAAGTGGAGCGGTCAACATATCTAATCAAATCAAATCTGATAGGTGGTTAAGCCGTTTCTCATTTCCGCTAATAGAGTAATGAAGGTCAGAAGGGGCAGTATAAGCATATTACATTATATATTAATCTTTTGATTAAATGTTCTGATCATTGGATCCTTGTTTACGGGTAACTGTTATTCATTGAGATATTCTCTGTAGTCGCTGCTTATTTCCAGACATCGCCCATTATTCCGACTCTGGACAGTAATATAAAACAAGACCTTTGGGACAACAAAACTCTTGAAAGTATCGAATTCGAATATCATCCTAATTTGATTAATTAAATATGAGTAAGCGAATATCTGTTATGTATCAAGTCAGATATATATAGCACTCTCAATCCCTACTGAGGGCAGTGTAAGTTCATTTTTTTGTTTCATGTCTCAAAGTTGGTTGGTCATTCAATAAAAAGATAAAAAGAAGAAAAAAATATATTTCTCAATCGGCACTCTAACAATGTCAGATCAAGGTGGTTAAAAAATTCAATATATATTCATATACAGCCGACGACAATTGACCTGTTTATTACACCATTTGACTTTGTTTGTAACATGCAAGTGTCAGAAAACAATTTGGTGTGAATATTTTCGAGAGTGCCGACGCACTAATAAGGCTTTGAAAATGAGACCGCAGCTCTGTTGTCGTCTGCAGCTCTGTTGTCGTCGGCTGTATATATATAAATTCATATATATATTTCACACAAGACAGGTCATCTTACCCTGTATTCAAAATATAGAATTGCTGTGTACCTTAGAAGGACAATGTACCTGGAAAGCATGTCACCTTAACCATAAGTTACAATAGGTCTGTTTAATTGTATCCTGTGATAAATGGTGTACAGAACAGACAACTTAATTCAACTGCAGACACATTTTCACAGTCAATATCTGTGCTTGCCCAGTTATCTTGGTTGAACTAGTACATTGAACGCTGACGTGCAATTTGGTTAATTTCATTATCAATTGTTTTAATACTTTCGAAATTTTCAATATGGTTACAGCCGACGACAACAGAGCTGCGGACGACAACAGAGCTGCGTTTCAGTTTATCAATTGATTGCCGATGTTTATCACACCATTTGACCTTGTTGGCACATGCAGGTATCAGAGAATGACCTGATGTGAATATTTTCGGGAGAACAGGTGTACTTTATAGGCTTTGAAAATGGAACCGCAGCTATGTTGTCGTCCGCAGGTCAGTTGTCGTCCGCTGTATGTGATATCTACAACCTTATATGAAGAGATATGCAAAAGAAGGAAAAATCCATGACACACGAATTTGGAATTCCACGTGTTTTTATGCAGTTAAGACCTAACTCTTGGGTTTATCAAAGTGAAAGTTGGGAGTCATATAAGTTAAATATTCTGATATGAAGATATCCCATTTAATTTGTAATCATAACACTCATAAACACATGATATTTTACATATTAAACTCATGGGATTTCCTCATTTCAGAATGAAAACAATTTGGTGTCCCCCTTTTCCACCATGGCTGTCCCCCTTTTCCACCATGGCTGTCCCCCTTTTCCACCATGGCTGTCCCCCTTTCCCACCATGGCTGTCCCCCTTTTCCACCATGGCTGTCCCCTTTTCCCACCAAGGCTGTTCCCCCCTTTTCCACCATGGCTGTCCCCCTTTTGTCCCCTCAGGTCGGTTGTGGCCGAATGGCCCTCTTGAACCACTCAAAACTCATGAAATATCTTTCAAGAAGGTGAATTGACTGTGAAGGCCAAACTAATGTTGTCGAGGGACAGTAGATTACAGGTAACATATTTGATATTACGGTCACGATGAAACAGATTACTGACGAACGGGAGAATGATCAAAAATATAAACACTACCTAACTTTATTACACCATCTCGGCCTTGCCCTTAATTATAATCAAATAGGTATTTATCATATAATTCCAACTTTCGCCTTATTATCTATTTTCACCTTTCACCTGAGATATTTATCATCTATTTCCACCTTTTCTGAGTGGTTTCCGCTGTGTCGACTTCCTCTTCTAAGTGGCTAACTGCTAATTGATAAACTAATTTCCAATCATCCAGTTATATGCATTACTGTGAGTTCAGAACTGATCGCCTTGTTACATAATAATTAATCTCTGTGGTTAGCACCTCATATGCACAATGATGTGGTCAGTACTTCAATATCTTGATTTCATAAAAGATAATATTTGAAAGAAATAGAATTTTTGCAAGTGATTTTGTCCCGCCTTCACTGAGGTTTGGATGGCTGAGTTTTCTACTGAATATGTTGTAAATCTATGGATTGCTATTGGATTATCGCCCTTGTCATATGTTTTGGTCTTGGTGGTCATCTTTAGGTTATTCTGCCACTTGATGGCGCTTTTGCATTAATTTTGGAAAGGGTGAAAAGCGAATTGTAGTGTGTGACCGAGCAGTTTGTATATCAGGCTTGGCTTGTGAAATGTTGTCAAACGATTTTTGAATTAGTGCATTTTCTTTTGGTTTCATAATTAATTTGCGAATCCTATGTAATCATAACTTATCCACTTAATTTCAAAGGAGTGTATGGTAGAAACCCTTTCCAAAGGAACGGATGATTGAAACCCTTTTCAAAGGATTGGATAATAGAAACCCTTTTCAAAGGATTGAATGATAGAAACCCTTTTCAAAGGATTGAATGATAGAAACCCTTTTCAAGGGATTGATAGAAACCCCTTTCAAAGAATTGAATGATAGAAACCCTTTTCAATGGATTGAATGATAGAAACCCTTTTCAAGGGATTGATAGAAACCCTTTTCAAAGGATTGAATGATAGAAACCCTTTTCAAGGGATTGATAGAAACCCTTTTCAAAGGATTGAATGATAGAAACCCTTTTCAAAGGATTGAATGATAGAAACCCTTTTCAAGGGATTGATAGAAACCCTTTTCAAGGGATTGGATGATGGAGATCTTTTTCAAAAGATTGGATGATAGAAATCCTTTTCAAAAGATTGGATGGAAGAAAACCTTTTTAAAGGTTTGGATAAAAGAAAACCTTTTTAAAGGATTGGATGGCAGAAAGCTTTTTAAAGGATTGGATAATAGAAAACAGTAATATCACATTTGAATGATATAAAAGCAGATAACTGACTCATAACAGCTTAAATAATTCATGTTTCAGATCTATAGCCAAAGAACTGCAGACGTCAGGGGAAGTCAAACCGATATCTTATGAAGCTGTGTCAATTTACTTCAGTGATATTATTGATTTCACAAGTCTTTGCTCGGAGAGCTCTCCAATTCAGGTATGAACGTCTACATTAACACATATTCAATGGCTCGTTCATATACTTACATGGGTTAAGCACCGATTTCGAAAAAAAACGTTTAAAATTTGCATATCGCTGATAAATATGTATTTGTCTTTCATGTCTATAATTTTTTTGTAACACGGATGGTCCTTTTTTGAGGACAGGCAGTGGATATCAAAAAGGGACGATCTGTGTTATTCTGTGATCGGTACGATCGTGGGAAATGGGTAGTCGTTTCCTGTGGGTTGTAATTGGTTTTTTTCTGTGGTCATTATTGTTCAAGCAACTTACGCCACTTTGGAGTGTCCGTCCGTGTGCATGCAAGATTCCAATTTGCGCATGCGCCCGGGCGTATGAATACTTCAATAAAAGAAGTAAACAAAAGAAAAGAAGTGCGTGATGTAAAAGCAGAACATTCAAAACGATGTCATCGTCTTCATCCATCGTTGCATAAAATTATCTTTTTAAATTGCTTGGAAATGCTTCCCAATCGATAGAACAAGAAATTATCAGTAAGTTTAGTTCAAATTTGGTGTAAATCGGACAATTAGAAGTCAGATGACATGCACAAGTCTGATCGATGATTTGCGGTTAACGCCTGAGCGATATTAGGGCAACTTACGTAATCGAGCCTGAAAAGGCACATCTTTGCATAAAGTTGTGCTAAAAAAATCGTTCATATACCAAACTTAATAATTTTAAAAGATGAATCAAGATAATATTTCATTTTGTGGTTTTGTTTTGTTTATTTTAATTTTTGTTTTGTTTGTTGTAATTTTTGTTTTGTTTATTTTAATTTTTGTTCTGTTTGTTGACAGATTTGGTTAGTTGTTATTTTTTTTCTCATCCGTGTTACATGTGGATCACCACTTTTTGTTGTTGAAAAATGCATCCTCATCATTGTCTGTAAAACCTATTTGAACAAGACCTTAATATATAGGCCCCTAATGAAAGCACACTCCTTTCTCGGCGTCATTTTTGTAACACGGATGGTTCCATTTTTGAAAGTCAGTGTGTTATTCTGTGATCGGTACGATCATGGGAAATGGATAGTCGTTTCCTGTGGGTTGTAATTCGGTTTCTGTGTTCTTAATTGTTAAAGCAACTGACGCCACTGTGGAGTGTTTGTCATGTGCTTGCGAAAGATTCCAATTCATGCATGCATCCGGCGAATGAATACATATCTAAAAGAAGTGAACAAAAGAAAAGGAGTGCGTCATGTAAACAAAGCAGAATGTCCAAAACGATGTCATCGGGTTTATACCTCAGTGATGCGCGTATTGATGCGATTTCGAATGAATACGCGCATGCCGATTATTTGTAAAATATTGATTAGTTGGAACTATTTTGCGTCAGCCATCTTTAGACTGGTCCCCCATCGAGTGTCAAGAACATCGTGTATATACACAGATGGTGGCAACCAGTCTATGGCTGTACGCGCCATTTTCGGGTCACGTGACGGGGTCAAATGAGGTGCGCTTTGTTTACAAATGTTTTTAACGATAAATATCTTGTTTCATGTATCATTTTTTAAAAATACAGTAGTTGTCTGAGGTATAAAAACAAAACATGCCTCGTCGGTCAGCTGTGTGAGCGGATTCAGTTCGTTGGTGATGGCGGACGGATACCCTTCGCCTTCGGCTCAGGGTATCCTTCCGCAATCACCAACTCACTGAATCCGCTCACCCAGCTTCCCGACTCGGTATGTTTTGTTATATCACCCATCGTTGCATTAAATTATCTCTTTAAAATGCTTCCTAATCACTAGAACAAGGAATTTTCAGTAAGTTTAGTTCAAATTTGGTGTAAATTGGACAATTAGAACAGATATGACATGCGAATGTCTGATCTCCGATGATTTGCGATAGCGCCTGAGCGATAATAGAGCAAGTTACGTAATCGAGCCTGAAAAGGCATATCTTTGCAGAAAGTTGTGCTAAAAAATCTGTTCATATACCAAATTAAATAATTTCAACTACCCCATCAGTTTGTAATGATTGTTTGTGTTTAAATGTATTTTGTTGTTTATCTAAAATTTTGTTTTGTTTGTTGTAATTTTTGTTTTGTTTATTGTAATTTTTTTTTGGTTTATTGTAATTTTTGTTTTGTTTATTGTAATTTTTTTTTTATTTGTTAATTTTTTTCGCATCCGTGTTACATGTGGAGCACCACTTTTTCTTGTTATAGGTGTCATCATAGAGGCACTGAAAGGTAAAATGACGTCATAAGAGTATGGCAATATGCTTATGACGTCAGGAAATTTATATTTTGAATAGTGCCAAAATGACTTCAAACAGTGCTACCCTACTTTGAGCCTCAGTTGAGGTCAAATAAAGTTCACGCTACCCGTGTTTACCCGTTACGTGCAGCTTGTGGCTCAGATAGACCTCTGCTGGGAGTGCAACTGCTATGTCTCATAGCAACATATCTTATTACTCTATACTAATTTCAATCTGTCATTATGTTCATATGTGGCTAAGCTTTCAAAAACACCAAATTGTAGAATTGATGCTTAATACCTTTAATGCCCCTGTCACATACTTAATGCCTTAGTCACATACTTAATGCCCCTGTCACATACTTAATGCCCTTGTCGCATACTTTATGCCCTTGTCACATACCTAATGCCCTTGTCACATACTTAATGCCCTTGTCACATACTTAATGTCCTTGTCACATACTTAATGCCCCTGTCACATTCTTAATGCCTCTGTCACATACTTAATGCCATAGTCACCTACTTAATGTCCTTGTCACATACTTAATGCCCTTGTCACACATTTAATGCCCTTGTCACATACTTAATGCCCCTGTCACATATTCACTGTAGGTCATCTTGGTCTCAATGTTTTCACAGTTTCACTCAAAAATTTCAGCTGATTTTGTCCATAACACCCGACCCGTGAATGCACTCCTGACAAAACACAATTTCACTGAGAAATTCCCCATATACCTGATTTCGATTCCAGAGAAAGCCCCTGTCATTTCACCTCAGGGGAAAATATGTGAAAAATATTATACAGCATTTTTTAAATCTCGATTTTATTGGTTTGATTATTTTGGTCAGATAGTTTTTAACAAAGTTTTTTCTGAGTTCTCAGTTAGATTTTATTCCATAAATATCTTAAACCTCAGCCAATCCTTTCTGCTGGATGATTTGTACACTTTATTTGACATTTACACTACAGGTGGGGACACTGCTGAATGATTTGAACACTTTATTTGACATTTACATTACAGGTGGTGACACTGCTAAATGATTTGAACACTTTATTTGACATTTACATTACAGGTGTTGACACTGCTGAATGATTTGAACACTTTATTTGACATCTACATTACAGGTGGTGACACTGCTGAATGATTTGTACACTTTATTTGACATTTACATTACAGGTGGTGACACTGCTGAATGATTTGTACACTTTATTTGACATTTACAACACAGTTGGTGACACTGCTGAATGATTTGAACACTTTATTTGACATTTACATTACAGGTGGTGACACTGCTGAATGATTTGAACACTTTATTTGACATTTACATTACAGGTGGTGACACTGCTGAATGATTTGAACACTTCATTTGACATTTACATTACAGCTTGTGACACTGCTGAATGATTTGAACACTTTATTTGACATTTACATTACAGTTGGTGACACTGCTGAACGACTTGTACATTCTATTTGACATTTACATTACAGTTGGTGACACTGCTGAACGACTTGTACATTCTATTTGACATTTACATTACAGGTGGTGACACTGCTGAATGATTTGTACATTCTATTTGACAGCATTATCGCCAAATATGACGTTTACAAGGTTTGTGTTTTATCAAGAATAAAAATAATTTAGCTGTACAAAAGTATATTCGAACCTGAAATATAGAATATATATATATGCCTCACAGTACGTCAATCTCTTTCTATATATATATATAGAAAGAGATTGATGTACTGTGAGGCATATAAAATACCCCACTCTTCATAGTGCAGTCACAGTTACATAAGTATCCTGTACAAGGCCTTTTTGAACAAACATGTCTGAGAAGCATATTTATACAACCAGGCAATATCTATATAAATCACTGCCATCTAGTGTCACAGGTAGTAATAAGTGCTCTGGTGGTGGATAATGGCATTAGCGCCATTGATATGAAGGTTAGATTTGTGAGGTATGTAAAATAATTTCACTATTAACACCAGATGGCACTCTTCTGTTACACACATTAAGGTATGAGATGGTACCCCATAATGAGGTCTGACATATATATATATATACTTCCGGTTTTGGATCAGGTGGAGACTATAGGAGACGCCTACATGACTGTATCCGGTCTTCCTCGGCCCAACGGTTCCGGTCACGTGACAGAGATAGCCCTAATGGCTCTCAAACTCCTCACGTCAGTCCGGGGATTCAAAGTGAGGCACAAACCAGACACGATACTGCAACTGAGAGTGGGGCTACATTCTGGTAAATACTGCACAATTGTCTAATTAAAAGGGTTATGCTGAGGGATGGGCTACATTCTGGTAAATACTACACAATTGTCTAATTAAAAGGGGTATGCTGATATTGTCTGTTTATTTCTCTACATTCTATATTTCACAGGCCCCTGTGTAGCGGGGGGTTTATTTATTTCTCTGTATTCTATATTTCACAGGCCCCTGTGTAGCGGGGGGTTATTTATTTCTCTATATTCTATATTTCACAGGCCCCTATGTAGCGGGGATTTATTTATTTCTCTATATTCTATATTTCACAGGCCCCTGTGTAGCGGCGGTTTATTTATTTCTTTATATTCTATATTTCACAGGCCCTGTGTAGCGGGGGTTGTTGGGCTCACCATGCCCAGATATTGTCTGTTTATTTCTCTATATTCTATATTTCACAGGCCCCTGTGTAGCGGGGGGTTATTTATTTCTCTATATTCTATATTTCACAGGCCCCTATGTAGCGGGGATTTATTTATTTCTCTATATTCTATATTTCACAGGCCCCTGTGTAGCGGCGGTTTATTTATTTCTTTATATTCTATATTTCACAGGCCCCTGTGTAGCGGGGGTTGTAGGGCTCACCATGCCCATATATTGTCTGTCTATTTCTCTATATTCTATATTTCACAGGCCCCTGTGTGGCGGCGGTTTATTTATTTCTCTATATTCTATATTTCACAGGCACCTGTGTAGCGGGGGTTGTAGGGCTCACCATGCCCAGATACTGTCTGTCTATTTCTCTATATTCTATATTTCACAGGCCCCTGTGTAGCGGGGGGTTATTTATTTCTCTATATTCTATATTTCACAGGCCCCTATGTAGCGGGGATTTATTTATTTCTCTATATTCTATATTTCACAGGCCCCTGTGTAGCGGCGGTTTTTTTATTTCTTTATATTCTATATTTCACAGGCCCCTGTGTAGCGGGGGTTGTAGGGCTCACCATGCCCAGATATTGTCTGTTTATTTCTCTATAATCTATATTTCACAGGCCCCTGTGTAGCGGGGGTTGTAGGGCTCACCATGCCCAGATACTGTCTGTCTATTTCTCTATATTCTATATTTCACAGGCCCCTGTGTAGCCAGGGGTTTATTTATTTCTCTGTATTCTATATTTCACAGGCCCCTGTGTAGCGAGAGTTGTAGGACTCACCATGCCCAGATACTGTCTGTCTATTTCTCTATATTCTATATTTCACAGGCCCCTGTGTAGCGGCGATTTATTTATTTCTCTACATTCTATATTTCACAGGCCCCTGTGTACGGGGGGGTTATTTATTTCTCTGTATTCTATATTTCACAGGCCCCTGTGTAGCGGGAGTTGTAGGGCTCACCATGCCCATATATTGTCTGTCTATTTCTCTATATTCTATATTTCACAGGCCCCTGTGTAGCGGCGATTTATTTATTTCTCTATATTCTATATTTCACAGGCCCCTGTGTAGCGGAGATTTATTTATTTCTCTATATTCTATATTTCACAGGCCCCTGTGTAGCGGGGGTTGTAGGGCTCACCATGCCCAGATATTGTTAGTCTATCTCTCTATATTCTATATTTCACAGGCCCCTGTGTAGCGGGAGTTGTAGGACTCACCATGCCCAGATACTGTCTGTCTATTTCTCTATATTCTATATTTCACAGGCCCCTGTGTAGCCAGGGGTTTATTTATTTCTCTATATTCTATATTTCACAGGCCCCTGTGTAGCGGCGATTTATTTATCTCTCTATATTCTATATTTCACAGGCCCCTGTGTAGCGGCGATTTATTTATTTCTCTACATTCTATATTTCACAGGCCCCTGTGTAGCGGGGGGTTTATTTATTTCTCTGTATTCTATATTTCACAGGCCCCTGTGTAGCGGGAGTTGTAGGGCTCACCATGCCCATATATTGTCTGTCTATTTCTCTATATTCTATATTTCACAGGCCCCTGTGTAGCGGCGATTTATTTATTTCTCTATATTCTATATTTCACAGGCCCCTGTGTGGCGGCGATTTATTTATTTCTCTATATTCTATATTTCACAGGCCCCTGTGTGGCGGCGATTTATTTATTTCTCTATATTCTATATTTCACAGGCCCCTGTGTAGCGGGAGTTGTAGGACTCACCATGCCCAGATATTGTCTGTCTATTTCTCTATATTCTATATTTCACAGGCCCCTGTGTAGCGGGAGTTGTAGGACTCACCATGCCCAGATACTGTCTGTTTGGGGATACAGTAAACACAGCATCCAGAATGGAGAGTCACGGTGAAGGTAATGAGAATTACATTTTTTAATATATATATATCCTTAGAAAATGATCTTTTTGCTGTCAAGATTTATTCCAGTTAGTATCCATATATATATATATATATATATATATATTTAGAAGCTGGTACAGATATGAGGTACTGGAGGTATCTTTGTCAGACCTCATTATGGGATACCATCTCATGTATATATATATGGGATACCATCTCATGTATATATATATTTTCCTGTAAATAGTTATTAAAAGGAATCATAGTAGAAGATCATACAAATATAATATGTAATATGTAGATCAGTGGATATTGTATGTTGATGGATTTTTTACTGTACCATATCGATCTTAGCTTTCAGAATAGCATATCTATAATTATCATTCAGAATAACATATGTATCATTAGCTTTCAGATAGCGTATCTATAATTAACTTTCAGAAAAACATGTAAAATTAGCTTTCAGAATAACATATGTATAATTAGCTTTCAGAATAACATATCTGTCATTAGCTTATTCTCTATATTCTGGTACCGAGTTCATCAGACTTGTCCATTATTATTCTAAAACAATAATATTCAATATGAAGCTGTCCAGATAATCTGGAATCTAAAATGGATTTGATTTATTTGATTTGAGATGTTGGCCGCTCCTACGGATCACACAAGGTCACATTTCAAATAGCTTAAGTCACATGACCACGTGCCACAAGACCATACAAAGTTACATGGCCACACAGTCACGTGACCACACAAAGTTATATAACCTAGACTATGTTAGTCCAAGTATCTATATGCATAAATATCTATATATGACCAAACAGTATCATGACCATGCAGTAATATGACCACACAGCCACAGGATGAAATATCAGCATTAAACCGATAAAAACTGATAAAAAATCTGTATGATTACATTTATTTGTTTGATTGGATTTTTTTCTATTTCAATTAGCAATGAAGATACACATCAGTGCTGATACATACAAACTGCTAACACTTCAAGGTGGTTTCACAATGTGCTACCGGGGAAATATTGAAATTAAGGTAAGAGATTTCAAATTGACTAAGATTTATTTCTCTCCTGTAGAAATATGGACAAAGCTGCCTTTCTACATTCTACATAGGTGTGTTTGTGTGTGTGTGTGTTTGTGTGTGTGTGTTTGTGAATATGATACTCCCACTGTCCACCAGAGGGACATGTAAGACTAAGACTAAGACTAAGAATATTTTATTTTCGTCTCACCTTAGCATTAAACAAATAAATAAAACAAATCTGCACAAATTTTAAAATGCCAAGCCAGTCTAAAAAGACTTATGAGAGACGTTCATACTTCTCTCTAATAATTCTAGAAATAATATAATATATATAAATTGTCATTGCTATAATGTGTATAAATTGTCAATGATGGCTGGGAGTGTATTTATTATGTGTACCGGAGGCATCTCCGCCTGTGGAGGATATCAAAAATGACTTTTGCACTAGTAAAAGCTAAATCTGGCTGGCTAAGTATTAAAATCATTTTATCAGTGTCACTTAAAAACATAAAATTATCATCAAAATCACTGGCTTGCTGGAATAAGGCATTTCTGATGTCATCATATTGTCCGCATCTGATCAATGTATGCTCTTCAGTCTCTGATTCATTAATATCACAGAACAGACAAATTCTCTCCTCAGGTGGAAGGGCAGGCCTCTCATAACGGCCAGTCTCAATTCTGATAGGTGCCACTCCTGATCTGAATTTTGCCATTGCACTTCTGTATTTCTTTGGCATAATAATTTTAACATATTGTTCACATTTGGGTTTCTGTTTAAACAGACGATAAGTTCGGAGCTTATTTTGCCCTGGGCCACGCAGTGCCTCCCTCTGCTGGAGCTGATCATGCCATTTATCTGTATAGTGACGTTCCAGTACCTGGTCAAGCTCTCTCACAGCCTTGCCAGGACTGTCACCACAGTCAAGGTCCAATAAGTGCTGCACATTATTCTGAACAAAGAAATTCTGCACATGATTGGTCCAGTTTTTCCTGCCTATAGCCCATGTGAACACTCTACGGTTCAGTCTGCTTGCATCCATATTAGCCAGACGTCTCCATTGTCTGATAACACATAACCAGGTACGATGCTGGGGTTGTTTCCAACCAGTTTCTCCATGGAGTGCTGGCAATGGTGTTCTGCGGCCAACTCCCAGAAAGTATCGAGAGGCTCTGTACTGAACTGCATCAATGCAGTGGAAATTACGGTGGCCCCAGACTGAAGCACCATAATCTATAATAGGTTGCACTAGCTGATCATATAATTTGGTGAAACAGTCAAAAGGCATATTTCCTTGAGATTTATCCTTAGCCACCAGCAGGCCCAGAGCTCTGTGGGCTGCCTGTGATACTGACTTAGCCATCAGTTGGTAATCCATGAATTCATTAAACACCAGGCCAAGATATCGGTATTTATCTATGACTGAAATCTCTGACTGGCCGCAGTAAAAGACAAAGCGGGTACGTTCCACACTGGGGCCCCTCCGGAAATGGACTATTTGTGTTTTCTGGGCATTCACCTTTAATTTCCATTTCTGGCACCAGTTATTCAACACATTGAGCATCCTTTGTAGATCCTCCTCACATTCTGCGATTAAGCAAATGTCATCTGCATACAGTAACATATAAATTAGCTCCATACCAATATCCACTCCAGTACCAAGTTGTTTCAGCTCTTCACATAAATCATTAATATAAAGCGAAAACAACAAAGGGGAAATAGTACAATACGACAGCGATAGATTCACCATGTCGCCCTCTGGTGGAGGTTGAGTAAAACTTACAGGTACATCCTTATTTGAATAAATTGAATAAAGTGAATTTTATTTTCACGGATAAATACTTTTTTTATAATAATCTGAACACGCTTGTTATTTGACAGGGCAAGGGGAGAGTGGATACCTACTGGTTGGAGGGTGGACCGGCTGGCAAGAGATGATGCACTTTACAGGAACGGACACAACATATTCATTGCTATACTGGTTGGAGGGTGGACCGGCTGGCAAGAGATGATGTACTTTACAGGAACGGACACAAGATATTCATTGCTTATCCATTTAACTGTTGTTATATTTGCTAAATATGATCAAGTTAATTCTGAGGGAGGAATATCACGTGATCACCATTATTTTTTACTATTTTATTGTGGGTATGTTATTAACAAATAAATCCTTCAGCTGAAATGGCAATAATTGGATATACATTGAACTAATTCTATGATTTAATTAAATCTTTAATTTTAACATCATTGTACTTTCCTTTACTGATTGTTTTTTCTGCATTGGTAACTACCATATTGTCATACTGTCAACCTTGAAAAAGCAGTACATGCCTCTAAATCTCATAAGGGTTTATACTTTAACGAGTGTTTATTGTTAAAAAGTAATGAAGATTTGAAAAGTCTCAAGAAATTGGGGAATGTTAAGTGTGTGCGTGTGTGCGCGTGTGTGTGTGTGTGTATGTGTGTGTGTGTGTGTGTGTGTGTGTGTGTGTGTGTGTGTAGAGACATGTTTAGAGTGTGTGAGGACATGTTTAGAGTTTGGGACATTTAAACATGTTTCATTATTAGCATTTCCTTGTATCATACAATTGTTGATGCATTCATTTGCAAGTCAATCATTTTATTCCATCGATCATTAAACAGTATTTCATCCAAGTATTTTATCCAGGTGATGAATGTTTCTGTTGAAACAGAAAATGTAACTTTGTTTTGGTAACTAACATATTGTCATACTGTCAACCTTGAAAAAGCAGTACCTTGAAAAAGCAGTGCCTCAAAATCTCATAAGGGTTTATACTTAATGAGTGTTTTCTGTCAGTTCCATGATTAATTCTTTGCAGACAAACAATGTCATCATCAAAGACAAACATATTCTCGCATTGTGTGACCCCGCGTGACCCTGTGCGTTCACTGCTGACCTAAATACCTCATTAATAAAAGTGATTGTTAAAATAAGAACGCGTCTGTAAGTATTTCTTCATGTATGTATCCTAGTTAAATGCAATTCGTCTCATGGCTTGGCTGTTACCTTCCCTTATGATTTTATTTTGGCTGTGAGGGTCCATACAGGAAGGGGGTTGCAATTCAGATAATGGCACAAAAAATGAATATATTATTTCATAATGAACAGTTTTAGTTTAAGGGCTTTGCAGAAACTATTCTCTTGACAATAGCTCTTAATCTTTTAAAAAAGAGAAAAAAATGTACTTTTCAAATATCTCTGAAAACTATTCTTTGAGTACAACATTCTTAATACAGAGGCAAAACATCCTGTTTGACAATGCTGCAGTGCTTTCCAAATTCTAACGTGTGCGTTCCTAGCCAGTCTATCAGTCAACTCCATCTAGTGGCAGAAAAATCTATGCGATCCATCTGGCCTGATTAGAGGTTGGTTAGCTCTATGCGCGTTCCATACATTTCTATTGTAGAAAAAATGAGCATTCAGTCCAGTGTCTTCTGCACAACTCAAATATGTCGATAATTGAAGCCCCAACCCTCTCACCCCTGTTTGATTCTAAAACTAAGGAATTACCAAGAAAGATTTCCTTCATTAAGAAATTGTTTAAATGAAAACGAGGTTGCATTATCCGAGGTCTTGCTTACTGCAAATAAAAATCAAGCTTAATAATTAAAACAAGTGTTGATTTTAAAAAATCAAGCTCGCGAAAGTTTGCAAAATCCCAAGGCAAAAAAACCCAAGGCAAAATCTTCTTACTCTACCACACACTCACAAATCACTTCTCAAACAAAAGCGACATCTGACGGTGTAAGCAGAATTATTGAGCCAAAACATGGCCGCCATGGACCGATAATCGGGGTAAGCTCCATAGACTTACAGCTTAATCATATCAAAACCTCGAACATTCAGACCTAAAGTCAAAACAAACGTGAGCGAAAAGATGGAATGATAATTTATTCATCTAAAGCATGTAAATACTGTCGTCTACTCTTAAGACATGATATCAGCTCGATAGAAATAAAGGATGCAATGTTTTACTAAGGCAGTCGTTGACCTGAGCGCATGCACTCTTGACTCAAATATGAATATCAAACCTCAAATCTGTACAAAAAAGGTTCTGCCACGTAAAGATCAAATCTGCATGAACCATTCTCTGGATGATAAGATGGTGGAGAACTCTGATTCATGGTCTTATAACAGTTACACTGGATTATGGAAATGACCTCCTTTGCATATGTGTGAAGTTTGTTGCTTATTCACTATTCAAAATTCATTATACAGATTTCCTTTTTCTAAATTGATAGATGATGTTGGTAACATGTAAGATTTGCCAGCCACTCGTTGGCTATCTTAAACTGCAAAATCTGATTTGATTTGATTTGATATGTTGGCCACTCCACTTTTGTCTCGTGGGCACTCAGAGCTTACGCAGCATGGCTATTGATTTGATTTAATATGTTGGCCGCTCCACTTTTGTCTCGTGGGCGCTTAGAATTTGCCATTTTGTCTATGCAGGAGTGTGACAGAATGAGAGAGAAAAGGGATCTCTGTACACATCATGAGAAAAGGTAGCTCTGTACACATCATGAGAAAGGGTAGCTCTGTACACTTCACGAGAAAGTGTAGCTCTGTACACATCATGAGAAAGGGTAGCTCTGTACACATCATGAGAAAGGGTAGCTCTGTACACTTCATGAGAAAGGGTAGCTCTGTACACTTCATGAGAAAGGGTAGCTCTGTACACATCATGAGAAAAGGTAGCTCTGTACACATCATGAGAAAAGGTAGCTCTGTACACACGAGAAAAGGTAGCTATGTACACTTCATGAGAAAGGGTAGCTCTGTACACATCATGAGAAAAGGTAGCTCTGTACACATCATGAGAAGAGGTAGCTCTGTACACATCATGAGAAAGGGTAGCTCTGTACATATCATGAGAAAGGGTAGCTCTGTACACATCATGAGAAAGTGTAGCTCTGTACATATCATGAGAAAGTGTAGCTCTGTACACATCATGAGAAAGGGTAGCTCTGTACACTTCATGAGAAAGGGTAGCTCTGTACACATGAGAAAAGGTAGCTCTGTACACTTCATGAGAAAGGGTAGCTCTGTACACATCATGAGAAAAGGTAGCTCTGTACACATCATGAGAAAGGGTAGCTCTGTACACATCATGAGAAAGGGTAGCTCTGTACACATCATGAGAAAGGGTAGCTCTGTACACATCATGAGAAAGGGTAGCTCTGTACACTTCATGAGAAAAGGTAGCTCTGTACACATCATGAGAAAGGGTAGCTCTGTACACATCATGAGAAAAGGTAGCTCTGTACACATCATGAGAAAAGGTAGCTCTGTACACTTCATGAGAAAAGGTAGCTCTGTACACTTCATGAGAAAGTGTAGCTCTGTACACATCATGAGAAAAGGTAGCTCTGTACACATCATGAGAAAGGGTAGCTCTGTACACATCATGAGAAAGGGTAGCTCTGTACACATCATGAGAAAGGGTAGCTCTGTACACTTCATGAGAAAGGGTAGCTCTGTACACATCATGAGAAAAGGTAGCTCTGTACACTTCATGAGAAAGGGTAGCTCTGTACACATCATGAGAAAGGGTAGCTCTGTACACATCATGAGAAAGGGTAGCTCTGTACACATCATGAGAAAGGGTAGCTCTGTACACATCATGAGAAAGGGTAGCTCTGTACACATCATGAGAAAGGGTAGCTCTGTACACTTCATGAGAAAAGGTAGCTCTGTACACATCATGAGAAAAGGTAGCTCTGTACACTTCATTTGAAAGTGAAGCTCTGTACACATCATGAGAAAAGGTAGCTCTGTACACTTCATGAGAAAGGGTAGCTCTGTACACATCATGAGAAAAGGTAGCTCTGTACACATCATGAGAAAAGGTAGCTCTGTACACTTCATGAGAAAAGGTAGCTCTGTACACATCATGAGAAAGGGTAGCTCTGTATACATCATGAGAAAAGGTAGCTCTGTACACTTCATGAAAAAGGGTAGCTCTGTACACATCATGAGAAAAGGTAGCTCTGTACACATCATGAGAAAGGGTAGCTCTGTACACATCATGAGAAAAGGTAGCTCTGTACACATCATGAGAAAGGGTAGCTCTGTACACATCATGAGAAAGGGTAGCTCTGTACACATCATGAGAAAAGGTAGCTCTGTACACATCATGAGAAAGGGTAGCTCTGTACACTTCATGAGAAAGGGTAGCTCTGTACACTTCATGAGAAAGGGTAGCTCTGTACACTTCATGAGAAAGGGTAGCTCTGTACACACGAGAAAAGGTAGCTCTGTACACTTCATGAGAAAGGGTAGCTCTGTACACATCATGAGAAAAGGTAGCTCTGTACACATCATGAGAAAAGGTAGCTCTGTACACATCATGAGAAAGGGTAGCTCTGTACATATCATGAGAAAGGGTAGCTCTGTACACATCATGAGAAAGTGTAGCTCTGTACATATCATGAGAAAGGGTAGCTCTGTACACTTCATGAGAAAGGGTAGCTCTGTACACTTCATGAGAAAGGGTAGCTCTGTACACACGAGAAAAGGTAGCTCTGTACACTTCATGAGAAAGGGTAGCTCTGTACACATCATGAGAAAAGGTAGCTCTGTACACATCATGAGAAAAGGTAGCTCTGTACACATCATGAGAAAGGGTAGCTCTGTACATATCATTAGAAAGGGTAGCTCTGTACACATCATGAGAAAGTGTAGCTCTGTACATATCATGAGAAAGTGTAGCTCTGTACACATCATGAGAAAGGGTAGCTCTGTACACTTCATGAGAAAGGGTAGCTCTGTACACACGAGAAAAGGTAGCTCTGTACACTTCAAGAGAAAGGGTAGCTCTGTACACATCATGAGAAAAGGTAGCTCTGTACACATCATGAGAAAGGGTAGCTCTGTACATATCATGAGAAAGGGTAGCTCTGTACACATCATGAGAAAGTGTAGCTCTGTACATATCATGAGAAAGGGTAGCTCTGTACACATCATGAGAAAGGGTAGCTCTGTACACTTCATGAGAAAAGGTAGCTCTGTACACATCATGAGAAAGGGTAGCTCTGTACACATCATGAGAAAAGGTAGCTCTGTACACTTCATGAGAAAAGGTAGCTCTGTACACATCATGAGAAAGGGTAGCTCTGTATACATCATGAGAAAAGGTAGCTCTGTACACTTCATGAAAAAGGGTAGCTCTGTACACATCATGAGAAAAGGTAGCTCTGTACACATCATGAGAAAGGGTAGCTCTGTACACATCATGAGAAAAGGTAGCTCTGTACACATCATGAGAAAGGGTAGCTCTGTACACATCATAAGAAAGGGTAGCTCTGTACACTTCATGAGAAAGGGTAGCTCTGTACACATCATGAGAAAGGGTAGCTCTGTACACATCATGAGAAAAGGTAGCTCTGTACACATCATGAGAAAGGGTAGCTCTGTACACATCATGAGAAAGGGTAGCTCTGTACACTTCATGAGAAAGGGTAGCTCTGTACACATCATAAGAAAGGGTAGCTCTGTACACTTCATGAGAAAGGGTAGCTCTGTACACATCATGAGAAAGGGTAGCTCTGTACACATCATGAGAAAGGGTAGCTCTGTACACATCATGAGAAAGGGTAGCTCTGTACTCTTCATGAGAAAAGGTAGCTCTGTACACATCATGAGAAAAGGTAGCTCTGTACACTTCATGAGAAAGTGTAGCTCTGTACACATCATGAGAAAAGGTAGCTCTGTACACATCATGAGAAAAGGTAGCTCTGTACACTTCATGAGAAAAGGTAGCTCTGTACACATCATGAGAAAGGGTAGCTCTGTACACATCATGAGAAAAGGTAGCTCTGTACACTTCATGAGAAAGGGTAGCTCTGTACACATCATGAGAAAAGGTAGCTCTGTACACATCATGAGAAAGGGTAGCTCTGCACACTTCATGAGAAAGGGTAGCTCTGTACACATCATGAGAAAGTGTAGCTCTGTACACATCATGAGAAAAGGTAGCTCTGTACACATCATGAGAAAGGGTAGCTCTGTACACATCATGAGAAAGTGTAGCTCTGTACACATCTTGAGAAAAGGTAGCTCTGTACACATCATGAGAAAGGGTAGCTCTGTACACTTCATGAGAAAAGGTAGCTCTGTACACATCATGAGAAAGTGTAGCTCTGTACACATCATGAGAAAAGGTAGCTCTGTACACATCATGAGAAAGGGTAGCTCTGTACACATCATGAGAAAGGGTAGCTCTGTACACATCATGAGAAAGTGTAGCTCTGTACACATCATGAGAAAAGGTAGCTCTGTACACATCATGAGAAAGGGTAGCTCTGTACACTTCATGAGAAAAGGTAGCTCTGTACACATCATGAGAAAGTGTAGCTCTGTACACATCATGAGAAAAGGTAGCTCTGTACACATCATGAGAAAGGGTAGCTCTGTACACATCATGAGAAAGGGTAGCTCTGTACACATCATGAGAAAGGGTAGCTCTGTACACATCATGAGAAAGGGTAGCTCTGTACACATCATGAGAAAGGGTAGCTCTGTACACATCATGAGAAAGTGTAGCTCTGTACACATCATGAGAAAGTGTAGCTCTGTACACTTCATGAGAAAGGGTAGCTCTGTACACATCATGAGAAAGGGTAGCTCTGTACACATCATGAGAAAGGGTAGCTCTGTACACTTCATGAGAAAAGGTAGCTCTGTACACATCATGAGAAAGGGTAGCTCTGTACACATCATGAGAAAGGGTAGCTCTGTACACTTCATGAGAAAAGGTAGCTCTGTACACTTCATAGGAAAGGGTAGCTCTGTACACACGAGAAAAGGTAGCTCTGTACACTTCATGAGAAAGGGTAGCTCTGTACACATCATGAGAAAAGGTAGCTCTGTACATATCATGAGAAAGGGTAGCTCTGTACACATCATGAGAAAAGGTAGCTCTGTACACATCATGAGAAAAGGTAGCTCTGTACACATCATGAAAAAGGGTAGCTCTGTACACATCATGAGAAAGGGTAGCTCTGTACACATCATGAGAAAGGGTAGCTCTGTACACATCATGAGAAAGGGTAGCTCTGTACACATCATGAGAAAAGGTAGCTCTGTACACTTCATGAGAAAGGGTAGCTCTGTACACATCATGAGAAAAGGTAGCTCTGTACACATCATGAGAAAGGGTAGCTCTGTACACATCATGAGAAAGGGTAGCTCTGCACACTTCATGAGAAAGGGTAGCTCTGTACACATCATGAGAAAGGGTAGCTCTGTACACATCATGAGAAAGTGTAGCTCTGTACACATCATGAGAAAGGGTAGCTCTGTACACATCATGAGAAAGGGTAGCTCTGTACACATCATGAGAAAGTGTAGCTCTGTACACATCATGAGAAAGGGTAGCTCTGTACACTTCATGAGAAAGGGTAGCTCTGTACACTTCATGAGAAAGGGTAGCTCTGTACACATCATGAGAAAAGGTAGCTCTGTACACTTCATGAGAAAAGGTAGCTCTGTACACATCATGAGAAAGGGTAGCTCTGTACACATCATGAGAAAAGGTAGCTCTGTACACTTCATGAGAAAGGGTAGCTCTGTACACTTCATGAGAAAAGGTAGCTCTGTACACTTCATGAGAAAAGGTAGCTCTGTACACATCATGAGAAAAGGTAGCTCTGTACACTTCATGAGAAAAGGTAGCTCTGTACACATCATGAGAAAGGGTAGCTCTGTACTCTTCATGAGAAAGGGTAGCTCTGTACACATCATGAGAAAAGGTAGCTCTGTACACATCATGAGAAAGGGTAGCTCTGTACACATCATGAGAAAGGGTAGCTCTGTACACATCATGAGAAAGGGTAGCTCTGTACACATCATGAGAAAGGGTAGCTCTGTACACTTCATGAGAAAAGGTAGCTCTGTACACATCATGAGAAAAGGTAGCTCTGTACACTTCATGAGAAAAGGTAGCTCTGTACACATCATGAGAAAGGGTAGCTCTGTACACATCATGAGAAAAGGTAGCTCTGTACACTTCATGAGAAAAGGTAGCTCTGTACACATCATGAGAAAGGGTAGCTCTGTACACATCATGAGAAAGGGTAGCTCTGTACACATCATGAGAAAGTGTAGCTCTGTACACATCATGAGAAAGGGTAGCTCTGTACACATCATGAGAAAGGGTAGCTCTGTACACATCATGAGAAAGTGTAGCTCTGTACACATCATGAGAAAGGGTAGCTCTGTACACTTCATGAGAAAGGGTAGCTCTGTACACTTCATGAGAAAGGGTAGCTCTGTACACATCATGAGAAAAGGTAGCTCTGTACACTTCATGAGAAAAGGTAGCTCTGTACACATCATGAGAAAGGGTAGCTCTGTACACATCATGAGAAAGGGTAGCTCTGTACACATCATGAGAAAGGGTAGCTCTGTACACTTCATGAGAAAAGGTAGCTCTGTACACATCATGAGAAAAGGTAGCTCTGTACTCTTCATGAGAAAGGGTAGCTCTGTACACATCATGAGAAAGGGTAGCTCTGTACACATCATGAGAAAGGGTAGCTCTGTACACATCATGAGAAAGGGTAGCTCTGTACACATCATAAGAAAGGGTAGCTCTGTACACATCATGAGAAAGGGTAGCTCTGTACACTTCATGAGAAAGGGTAGCTCTGTACACATCATGAGAAAAGGTAGCTCTGTACACATCATGAGAAAAGGTAGCTCTGTACACTTCATGAGAAAAGGTAGCTCTGTACACATCATGAGAAAGGGTAGCTCTGTACACATCATGAGAAAGGGTAGCTCTGTACACATCATGAGAAAGGGTAGCTCTGTACACATCATGAGAAAGGGTAGCTCTGTACACTTCATGAGAAAGTGTAGCTCTGTACACATCATGAGAAAGGGTAGCTCTGTACACTTCATGAGAAAGGGTAGCTCTGTACACATCATGAGAAAGTGTAGCTCTGTACACATCATGAGAAAGGGTAGCTCTGTACACTTCATGAGAAAGGGTAGCTCTGTACACATCATGAGAAAAGGTAGCTCTGTACACTTCATGAGAAAAGGTAGCTCTGTACACATCATGAGAAAGGGTAGCTCTGTACACATCATGAGAAAGGGTAGCTCTGTACACTTCATGAGAAAAGGTAGCTCTGTACACATCATGAGAAAAGGTAGCTCTGTACTCTTCATGAGAAAGGGTAGCTCTGTACACATCATGAGAAAGGGTAGCTCTGTACACTTCATGAGAAAAGGTAGCTCTGTACACATCATGAGAAAAGGTAGCTCTGTACACTTCATGAGAAAAGGTAGCTCTGTACACATCATGAGAAAGGGTAGCTCTGTACACTTCATGAGAAAAGGTAGCTCTGTACACTTCATGAGAAAGGGTAGCTCTGTACACTTCATGAGAAAAGGTAGCTCTGTACACATCATGAGAAAAGGTAGCTCTGTACACTTCATGAGAAAGGGTAGCTCTGTACACATCATGAGAAAAGGTAGCTCTGTACACTTCATGAGAAAGGGTAGCTCTGTACACATCATGAGAAAGGGTAGCTCTGTACACTTCATGAGAAAAGGTAGCTCTGTACACTTCATGAGAAAAGGTAGCTCTGTACACATCATGAGAAAAGGTAGCTCTGTACTCTTCATGAGAAAGGGTAGCTCTGTACACATCATGAGAAAGTGTAGCTCTGTACACATCATGAGAAAGGGTAGCTCTGTACACATCATGAGAAAAGGTAGCTCTGTACACTTCATGAGAAAAGGTAGCTCTGTACACATCATGAGAAAGGGTAGCTCTGTACACTTCATGAGAAAAGGTAGCTCTGTACACTTCATGAGAAAGGGTAGCTCTGTACACTTCATGAGAAAAGGTAGCTCTGTACACATCATGAGAAAAGGTAGCTCTGTACACTTCTTGAGAAAGGGTAGCTCTGTACACATCATGAGAAAAGGTAGCTCTGTACACTTCATGAGAAAGGGTAGCTCTGTACACATCATGAGAAAGGGTAGCTCTGTACACTTCATGAGAAAAGGTAGCTCTGTACACTTCATGAGAAAGGGTAGCTCTGTACACATCATGAGAAAGGGTAGCTCTGTACACATCATGAGAAAGTGTAGCTCTGTACACATCATGAGAAAGTGTAGCTCTGTACACATCATGAGAAAAGGTAGCTCTGTACACATCATGAGAAAAGGTAGCTCTGTACACATCATGAGAAAAGGTAGCTCTGTACACATCATGAGAAAGGGTAGCTCTGTACACATCATGAGAAAGGGTAGCTCTGTACACATCATGAGAAAGGGTAGCTCTGTACACTTCATGAGAAAAGGTAGCTCTGTACACATCATGAGAAAAGGTAGCTCTGTACACATCATGAGAAAAGGTAGCTCTGTACACATCATGAGAAAGGGTAGCTCTGTACACATCATGAGAAAAGGTAGCTCTGTACACATCATGAGAAAAGGTAGCTCTGTACACATCATGAGAAAGGGTAGCTCTGTATACATCATGAGAAAAGGTAGCTCTGTACACATCATGAGAAAGGGTAGCTCTGTACACATCATGAGAAAGGGTAGCTCTGTACACATCATGAGAAAGGGTAGCTCTGTACACATCATGAGAAAGGGTAGCTCTGTACATATCATGAGAAAGGGTAGCTCTGTACACATCATGAGAAAAGGTAGCTCTGTACACTTCATGAGAAAAGGTAGCTCTGTACACATCATGAGAAAGGGTAGCTCTGTACACATCATGAGAAAAGGTAGCTCTGTACACATCATGAGAAAGGGTAGCTCTGTACACTTCATGAGAAAAGGTAGCTCTGTACACATCATGAGAAAGGGTAGCTCTGTACACATCATGAGAAAGGGTAGCTCTGTACACTTCATGAGAAAGGGTAGCTCTGTACACTTCATGAGAAAAGGTAGCTCTGTACACATCATGAGAAAGTGTAGCTCTGTACACATCATGAGAAAGGGTAGCTCTGTACACATCATGAGAAAGGGTAGCTCTGTACACATCATGAGAAAAGGTAGCTCTGTACACTTCATGAGAAAGGGTAGCTCTGTACACATCATGAGAAAGGGTAGCTCCGTACACATCATGAGAAAGGGTAGCTCTGTACACATCATGAGAAAGTGTAGCTCTGTACATATCATGAGAAAGGGTAGCTCTGTACACATCATGAGAAAGGGTAGCTCTGTACACTTCATGAGAAAGGGTAGCTCTGTACACATCATGAGAAAAGGTAGCTCTGTACACATCATGAGAACAGGTTTTTAAAAAGGGGAGTATCCATAAAAGTACGAAAATGACATTTCCCCAATACACCTGTCACTGCATTGGGATATTTCTGTCATTCTGTCTGTCCATCAAACTTGAACGTCTCTGAAACTACTTTAGGTGAATAACTTAGTTATTTGTAGGAAAGACGAATCCGACCTTTTTCAATTAGGCTCAGATATAAAAAAGGCTTTTTAATGATTTCAAAGACATACAATCCAGTACCTCATTTTGCTATTCAGAACATAGCCTTAGTTCGAGACCTCAGTGCAAGACTGAGAAGCACAATGGGGTTGATGGAGTGGTAACAAGTAATGTAGGCCCCAAGATTTATGTGGCTAGATTATCAAGTTACCGGAAGGAAATTAACGGCTACCGAGGGTCCCTAGGATTAGTTAATGCCCTTAGGGTCAAATAGCCTTCTCGAAGGAGATTTCATGAGTTTTGAGCCGGTACCGGGTGACCGGGGCCGACTTCACTTGGGGGCCGACTTCACTGGTATCCGATGGAGTCAGTCAGTTTCCAATGCAAAACTTTAAATTTTGCGACACTGACTGTTCAACATATATATCATATACTGCAAATCTGGGTAGATACTTAAATCATTTAAAAACTAATTTGCAGCTATTTCCAGTAAATGCTCGCAAACGTTACAAAAAGCAATGATCAGTGCAGGTCTTGTGCCATTGGTCTATATCCTAGTACTCATTTAAATATTTTAATAAATAATATAACTTCTTTCTCACATTCTTGAAGTCTCTTGTAAATGTTTAATCACATGACATTAATATGAAAACAGACACAGCTGTGTACATGTAAAAAACAGAAAGCTTTTAAAAGCAAAAACTATTTTCAAACCAATAAATAGAGAAGAAATCTTTAAATTTCATATAATAGATAACACAGTCAAATATACATAGTATAACTTGGAAATAAAACCTAAGACAAAAAGTCTTATGAGATGATGGCAAGATTTCACATTTTCTGATGATCTTCTGACATTAAAAAACAAACAATATATTTCACACTTTGAGCATTTTAAATTGACATGCCAGTTCCACTATTTACAATAATGCATTACTTTATATACTATATAGATACTAACAATACAGAGTTGTCATTATTGTAGTAAATATGTGTGTGTTAAAAGTGACCTTTTTCTGTATTTGGTAACTAGAGTCCATGCCTTCGAGTACAGAGATGCAACATACAATTATACCAGACATGGATCATTTAAAGTGATTCCACATGAATAATCTGAAACTTAATCCAGATAAATCATCTGATAAATCATCTGAGACTTAATCCAGATAAATCATCAGACTTAATCCAGATAAATCATCTGTGACTTAATCTAAATAAATCACAGATACTTAATCCAGATCAATTATCAGAGATTTGATCCAGAAAAATCACAGATACCTCATCCAGATAAATTATCTGAGATAACCCAGATAAATCATCCCCAAGAATCATGATACTAGACCCTCATGAAAAGTTTGGATATTTGCAAGACGCTTGCAAGTATATCTAACTTTGATGCACTTTACACAGAAATAAATAACATAATTTTGATTTGAAAAAAGATATGGATCAAATAATTAGTTTTTTAAAAGAAGCTATTGACTTTGAGATGTGTTTATTTAATCTTTCATTATTAAGTTCAAAATGGACTAGAGTAAATGGTTCAAGATGAAAATTCATCCATGATGTTTCTCATTTGGTGAATAATTTGGAAGCTTATTAATGGTGATTTTGTGATTCAGCCACTGTTCTTGTAGAACCTCGCTAACTGTATCATTTTAAAGGTACTGATCTTATTCAATTTCTAAAACATTTAAATACTACACAGAACCCCAAGCATTGTCCCAAGATTTCAAGATGTAATTATATATTTGATATAATCTCTGTGGGAAAAAATCTAACTTAGCTGTAGACTAGTGGATGCTTATTGCTGAGAAATCTGAACTAATTGCATTGTTACCAACAGTCACACAATGCGTTCATTTCATTTGTTTTTTTATGAGTTCATTTCAATGAAATCTTCCTTTAACATGCAAGCACTCCCACATCTTACATTGAACAATAACTGATGACTAGACACGTTATAAATATCCATATAAATAGACACGTTATAAATATCGATATAAATAGACACGTTATAAATATCAACAAAGTTTATGTTCTTTAAGCTGCAAAATATTTTGTTTTGAAATAAGTAATCAGCGGAAAGAAAACACCTTCTGATGTAGTGTGAAGAAGCACATTTTCTTCGTGGAAGCCTTAACAGACTTTTATTCTTATTTCTATTTTTCTAAACATTTTGTGAATAATCTTTTTGTCTTGACAATTAATATCATTGTTTCTCATTAACAAATGTAATCCAGAGATTTTAAAAGATTTCTCTTAAAATTGGAGTAAATATAGACAATTCCTCTTTGCTTATTAGGCTGTTTCTGTAATGCAGAGCATAATGCAGTGTTCACATGTATGCATCAGTTTTGTGAGGTTTTCACGGTCAAACTTTGAAATTGGCGCCAAAATTAGACTTGTAGTCTATGGGAAACCCATCCGTCACTCTACAATATATATATGTGCCAGATTTTCATTCGCTACCCTTTGTGAAAGGCTATGCGTCAGTTTGCTTCCGGACGTCATTACGGACAGCAATACGCATACATGGAAACACCTGCATTGTTCAGTACGGTCTGCGAAAAAAATTGACATGCTGCATGACACACTGCATGACACACTGCATGACGCACTGCACATATGGACACAGGGCTTTAAACACAAATAACCAAAAACACTCCCAAAGAGCCTCGAATTCTTATGTCATCATATGTCACTCCTGAAAGCCTAATTTTACATTAGTCCAATTTCAGGCCACTTAAACAAGATTCTATTATAAAATTATCTTAACCTCTAATGAACTAGCCAATCTAGATGTTGTTGATTGGCAGGACTAACCAATGTTTTTTTGGACAAGTGTATCTACGTACATATATTGATAAAATTTATAACCTTGGTTATTCAATTCATTGAAGTGCTGGGGTCAAAAGTTCATGATCCACTCAGTCTGACGTCATTATCATGGTTACATTGTAACAAAGTTGCTGCCCAAAGGAATGTTACAAGATAACGTCATTAAGTCAGAACAATGGGGACGTCAACGTCCCTCCCGTCCGTTTCCAGTGGTGGACGTTGCTGTCCTTCCTGTCCATTGCCGGTGGTGGACGTTACCGTCCTTGCCGTCCGTTAGGGATTAACATAATCTGTCCTCAAATCTGAACATACCGGATAAACGGAAGATTTGGAGGATTCTAAGTTAAGCTGTCAACAATAAATTATCTTGCCATTTTTTTTTATAAATTGTAAAACCAATCTCAACAAACATGTTCACAATGAAATAAATTTCTTTATGACAATAAATTATATTGCCATTTTTTTTATAAATTGTAAAACCAATCTCAACAAACATGTACACGATGAAAATAAATTTCTTAATGATAAATCACACAGGCTTAGAGACACTGATACTTATTGCTTCAAAAAAGTGATTCAAAAAAGTGATTCTGACATGAGAGATGAAACACTAAAAAAATATATGCTTAGAAATAAGTTAGTTAACTAGTATTGACGACTAGATTTTAACAGTATATTTTCATCAGCTAGTGAGATCAGGTAAAACCTCAGGTAAACACGCTGGCTATGTGTGAACAAATAGCTTCACACTCACATACCACATCACAACTTTGCTTAGCAACAAAAATAATACTCTCCTTAAGTAATATGGATGTAAATCTCTTTTTTTTTCTTTTTTTGTATTTAGCATTATAGATTCCTAATAAACAAATTCTCACTGCACGAGTTTCAAGATCTGCAAAAGGTGTGTCTCGTGTCATTTGCAAAGCATGCTGGGATTGTTTTGACGACACGACAGCTGATACAAGAAATACCATTCTGTATGCCATGATGAAATGAGATTAATAATTTGGCACAAAATGTTTGTTCAGAAAAAATTAAACTTATTCGTTTGGGAATCATGAAAAAATATAACGACTGTTATAGATTTAAGGAACTGATCGGAAATAAATGATATATTAGTCAATATTTTTTACTACTCTGTGCCAAGCTTGTGCCTCATGAATAAACTCACAACATCAGGCCTTGACATACACACTGGCCCCAGTGGTCCGGGGCCACCAGATCCTCTGTTCGGACCAGTGAATGCTCTGTTGTAGTGGCCCAGTTGGGCAATCATATTTTTGTTTTTTTTAGTGGCCCAGACTATCTTGATTTTATTCTAATCCCTGATAGATATTTGTCTCATTTCAGGATTGATGGACTCAGACACCAGTCACTATAAACTTTATGTACAATGCTCTTTATTGCATCACACATCCTATTATCCTTAAAACCTTCGGGCCACCACTTCTCATGCTCTGGTGGCCCAACCGGACGACCAAATTTTTTCTTTTTATGACAAGGCCTGACCCATCTCATATCCTACCCAGAAAACTAAGACGGAACCCAGTTTACCACATGCGTGACATATCTCAACACACCAGGTGGCAGCACGATCCACTCAAGCAGTGAGAATTAGGATATTCAGCAGAATGCGAGCTGATTGGTGGAGCCTAGAACGCCCTGAGTTGACACAGTAGCGGCGGTTTCCGCAGGCTTCCTATTAGCAGACTCATATTATGATAAACGCCAGTCGTCGCGCAACTTATCTCGCTTCCCTCGTTTGCATAAACTTCACGTAAGTTTCCCAAATTCCCGTGGTCATCAGTTTCGAGATGGAATATCTGAAAAAATAATTTCTTAAATTTCAATTTTTTTTTTTTTTTTGACAAACAATTCTGAAAGAAAGAACTTTTCTGCACGGTTTGCCATGAAATATGATTTTGATAAATTTTTTTTATATATGATATCAATTATCAGGGCTTTATGCAAAACTTACCCGAGATCCACACAAATTGTCTGGGTTCCTATCATGACTGAGCACTTCTGACAAACAATTAGTAGCACCGAGCCATAGGGCACCCGTCTCTTCATCCACATGTATATTTCCCATATTTGTGTCAACAAAGAAAGACTAGAAACAAAAATGATTATAATTTTTAATACAAATCAGGTTAAAGTTGTGGTCTTATTTACTCTTATGGAGGCCATCTTTAACTGGATTTCCCATTCTATTGTTTCCCATTCTATTGTCTCCCATTCTATTGTCTCCCACTCTATTGTTTCCCATTCTATTGTTTCCCATTCTATTGTTTCCCATTCTATCAATTCCCATTCTATTGTTTCCCATTCTATTGTTTCCCATTCTATTGTCTCCCATTCTATCATTTCCCATTCTATTGTTTCCCATTCTATCATTTCCGATTTTATTGTTTCCCATTCTACTGTTTCCCATTCTATTGTCTCCCATTCTATTGTCTCCCATTCTATTGTCTTTCATTCTATTGTCTTTCATTCTACTGTTTCCCATTCTACTGTTTCCCATTCTATTGTCTCCCATTCTATTGTCTCCCATGCTATTGTCTTTCATTCTACTGTTTCCCATTCTATCATTTCCCATTCTATTGTTTCCCATTCTATCATTTCCCATTCTATCATTTCCCATTCTACTGTTTCCCATTCTATTGTCTCCCATTCTATTGTCTCCCATTCTATTGTCTCTCATTCTATTGTCTTTCATTCTACTGTTTCCCATTCTACTGTTTCCCATTCTATTGTCTCCCATTCTATTGTCTCCCATTTTATTGTCTTTCATTCTACTGTTTCCCATTCTATCATTTCCCATTCTATTGTTTCCCATTCTATCATTTCCCATTCTATCGTTTCCCATTCTATTGTTTCCCATTCTATTGTCTCCCATTCTATTGTCTCCCATTCTATTGTTTCCCATTCTATCATTTCCCATTCTATTGTTTCCCATTCTATTGTTTCCCATTCTACTGTTTCCCATTCTATTGTTTCCCATTCTTCTGCCTCCCATTCTACTATTTCCCATTCTATTGTTTCCCATTCTATCATTTCCCATTCTACTATTTCCCATTCTATTGTTTCCCATTCTATTGTTTCCTATTCTATCATGTCCCATTCTATTGTCTCCCATTCTATCATTTCCCATTCTATCATTTCCCATTCTATCATTTCCCATTCTATTGTCTCCCATTCTATCATTTTCCATTCTACTGTTTCCCATTCTATCATTTCCCATTCTATCATTTCCCATTCTATTGTCTCTCATTCTATTGTCTTTCATTCTACTGTTTCCCATTCTATCATTTCCCATTCTATTGTTTCCCATTCTATCATTTCCCATTCTATCATTTCCCATTCTATCGTTTCCCATTCTACTGTTTCCCATTCTATTGTTTCCCATTCTATTGTTTCCCATTCTACTGTTTCCCATTCTATTGTTTCCCATTCTATTGTCTCCCATTCTATCATTTCCCATTCTATTGTCTCCCATTCTATTGTCTCCCATTCTATTGTTTCCCATTCTATCATTTCCCATTCTATCATTTCCCATTCTATCATTTCCCATTCTATCATTTCCCATTCTATTGTCTCCCATTCTATCATTTTCCATTCTACTGTTTCCCATTCTATTGTTTCCCATTCTATTGTGTCCCATTCTATCATTTCCCATTCTATTGTCTCTCATTCTATCATTTCCCATTCTATTGTTTCCCATTCTATCATTTCCCATTCTACTGTTTCCCATTCTATCATTTCCCATTCTATCATTTCCCATTCTACTGTTTCCCATTCTATTGTTTCCCATTCTATTGTCTCCCGTTCTACTGTTTCCCATTCTATCATTTCCCATTCTATCATTTCCCATTCTATTGTCTCCCATTCTATTGTCTCCCATTCTACTGTTTCCCATTCTATTGTCTCCCATTCTATCATTTCCCATTCTATCATTTCCCATTCTATTGTCTCCCATTCTATTGTCTCCCATTCTACTGTTTCCCATTCTATTGTCTCCCATTCTATTGTTTCCAATTCTATTGTTTCCCATTCTATTGTCTCCCATTCTATCATTTCCCATTCTATTGTTTCCCATTCTATTGTTTCCTATTCTATTGTCTCCCATTCTACTGTTTCCCATTCTATTGTTTCCCATTCTATTGTCTCCCATTCTATCATTTCCCATTCTATTGTCTCCCATTCAATTGTTTCCCATTTTATTGTCTCCCATTCTATTGTCTCCCATTCAACTGTTTCCCATTCTATTGTCTCCCATTCTATTGTTTCCCATTCTATTGTTTCCCATTCTATTGTCTCCCATTCTACTGCCTCCAAATCTATTGTTTCCCATTCTATTGTCTCCCATTCTATTGTTTCCCATTCTATTGTCTCCCATTCTACTGTCTCCAAATCTATTGTTTCCCATTCTATTATCTCCCATTCTATTGCTTCCCATTCTATTGTTATCCATTCTTTTGTATCTCATTTTAAAAGATTTTTTTATTATAATATAGTAAAAATCAAATTAATTGACAGAAAAACTCTTTAGTTTAACAAGATCGTAATTTTTTCTGACTGTTTATAATTAAGTTTTTAGAGTTATTACTTACCATTTCAAATTCCAAAGCCTCTTTATCGACTATATCTTTGGTTCGTTTGAATATTCGGATTTCTTGATTCCCAGATGCTACTTAGTACAAATACCTTTCAAAGAGAAAATGTAATATGCAAAAAAAAGTGGATAAAAAGAAAATAGTCATATGACATATTCTGGAAGGATTGTCAAATGACGGAATACTGTTTTTGCCTGTTTCTTTTTTTACTTATCAGTCACATATTAATTCAAGAAAAGCGTGAAACTATTTAGTCACATGTCATATTGAGCAAAGCGTGAAACTATTTGGTCACATGTCATATTGAGCAATGCGTGAAACTATTTGGTCAGCCACAGCTGTAATAAAAATACTACATGGTTTGGAATACAGTTAGTCATGCAATGATTTTGTGTGACGTCAATCATCTTGTAGATCTGTTGCCAATCAAACATTTGGCTCCAGAGTTGAGCAAATACAATAACTAAAGGCAAAAAAACTGTAAAAAAAAAAAAAATTAAAAAAAAAAAATTAAAAAAATATATATAAAAACTTGTATACTTTTTGTTTGGCGAGAGAGCGAGACCATGAGGAGCGAAGGCTCGCGCGAGGACAATGTGTTCACCGGTGAATCCGTCGTGATAGACCAGCGTTCCCCAGGAGAACATCATGAGGAACTCCAGCATCCGTGACACAGCCTCGATGTGGTGGTACGTGTTGGTGTAGAAGAAGCTGTCCCCGTCCACCGCGGTGATGCTGTTAGCACTGACAACATAACAACCAACACAACATTATTATATAATGCAGCAATCCCATGTAACGATGTAAAATTATCCACTCTGAGTGGAGGTATAAACATGCTACACCCCAGAACATTATATACTGCAGAAATCTCATGTAACGATGTAAAATTATCCACTCTAAGTGGAGGTATAAACATGCTACACCCCAGAACATTATATAATGCAAAAATCACACGACCATGACAAGTGGTGGCTTAAAATGTGTTAATCTTCAAAATAGTCTGTGCGAAACAGCCAATCACCAGAAACAAGTATAGAAATCCCATAACAATGACAAAAAAATCAAACATTATTTATCAGACAGGCTAAGATGTGGCCATTAGAGAGTTTAGGATATGATGATATATTAAATATATATCTGTGGGGTATGGCTAAATATTAGACTAGAACGTGGTTATTAGACAGACTAGAATGTGGTTATTAGACTAGGATGTGGTTATTAGACAGACTAGAATGTGGTTATTAGACAGACTAGAATGTGGTTATTAGACAGACTAGGGTATGGTTATTAGACGGACTAGGGTGTAGTTATAAGACAGACTAGGGTGTGGTTATTAGACAGACAGGAATGTGTTTATTAGACAGACTAGGATGTGGTTATTAGACAGACTAGGGTGTGGTTATTAGACAGACTAGGCTGTGGTTATTAGACAGACTAGGCTGTGGTTATTAGACAGACTTAAAATGTGGTTATTAGACAGACTAGGGTGTGGTTATTAGACAGACTAAAATGTGGTTATTAGACAGACTAGGGCGTGGTTATTAGACAGACTAAAATGTGGTTATCAGATAGACTAGGATGTGGTTATTACACAGACTAGGGTATGGTTATAAGCCAGACTGGAATGTGTTTATTAGACAGACTAGGATGTGGTTATTAGACAGACTAGTATGTGGTTATGAGACAGACTAGGGTGTGGTTATTAGACATACTAGGCTGTGGTTATTAGACAGACTTAAAATGTGGTTATTAGACAGACTAGGGTGTGGTTATTAAACAGATTAGGGTGTGGCTATTAGACAGACTAAGGTGTGGTTATTAGACAGACATGGGTATGGTTAATAGACAGACACGGGTATGGTTATTAGACAGACTAGGGTGTGGTTATTAGACAGACCAGGGTGTGGTTATTAGACAGACTAGGGTGTGGTTATTAGACAGACTAGGATGTGGTTATTAGACAGACTTAAAATGTGGTTATTAGACAAACTAGGGTGTGGTTATTAGACAGACTAGGGTGTGGTTATGAGACAGACTAGGGTGTGGCTATTAGACAGACTAGGGTGTGGTTATTAGACAGACTAGGGTGTGGTTATTAGACAGACTAGGGTATGGTTATTAGACAGACTAGGGTGTGGCTATTAGACAGACTAGGGTGTGGTTATTAGACAGACTAGAGTGTGGTTATAAGACAGACTAGAGTGTGGTTATTAGACAGACTAGGGTGTGGTTATTAGACTAGGGTGTGATTATTAGACAGACTAAAATGTGGTTATTACATAGACTAGGGCATGGTTATTAGACAGACTAAAATGAAGTTATCAGACAGACTAGGATGTGGTTATTAGACAGTCTAGGGTATTGTTATTATACAGACTAAAATGAAGTTATCAGACAGACTAGGATGTGGTTATTAGACAGTCTAGGGTATTGTTATTATACAGACTAAAATGTGGTTATCAGACAGACTAGGATGTGGTTATCAGACAGACAAGAATGTGGTTATTAGACAAACTAGAATGTGGTCATTAGACAGACTAGGATATGGTTATTAGACAGACTAGGCTGTGGTTATTAGACAGACTAGGCTGTGGTTATTAGACAGACTAGGGTGTGGTTATTAGAAAGACAAGGGTGTAGATATTAGACAGACAAGAATGTGGTTATTAGACAGACTAGGGTATGGTTATTAGACAGACTAGGGTGTGGTTATTAGACAGACTAGGGTGTGGTTATTAGACAGACTAGAATGTGGTTATTAGACAGACTAGAATGTGGTTATTAGACAGATTAAAATGTGGTTATTAGACAGACTAGGATGTGGTTATTAGACAGACTAGGGTGTGGTTATTAGACAGACTAGGCTGTGGTTATTAGACAGACTAGGGTGTGGTTATTAGAAAGACTAGGCTGTGGTTATTAGACAGACTAGGGTGTGGTTATTAGAAAGACAAGGGTGTAGATATTAGACAGACTAGAATGTGGTTATTAGACAGACTAGGGTATGGTTATTAGACAGACTAGGGTGTGGTTATTAGACAGACTAGGGTGTGGTTATTAGACAGACTAGAATGTGGTTATTAGACAGATTAAAATGTGGTTATTAGACAGACTAGGATGTGGTTATTAGACAGACTAGAATGTGGTTATTAGACAGACTAGAATGTGGTTATTAGACAGACTAGGGTATGGTTATTAGACAGACTAGGGTATGGTTATTAGACAGACTAGAATGTGGTTATTAGACAGACTAGAATGTGGTTATTAGACAGATTAAAATGTGGTTATTAGACAGACTAGAATGTGGTTATTAGACAGACTAGAATGTGGTTATTAGACAGACTAGGGTATGGTTATTAGACAGACTAGGATGTGGTTATTAGACAGACTAGAATGTGGTTATTAGACAGACTAGGATGTGGTTATTAGACAGACTAGAATGTGGTTATTAGACAGACTATGATGTGGTTATTAGGCAGACTAGGCTGTGGCTATTAGACAGACTAGGCTGTGGTTATTAGACAGACTAGGCTGTGGTTATTAGACAGACTAGGCTGTGGTTATTAGACAGACTAGGCTGTGGTTATTAGACAGACTAGAATGTGGTTATTAGACAGACTAAGATGTGGTTAGTAGACAGACTAGGGTGAGGTTATTAGACAGACTAGGCTGTGGTTATTAGACAGACAATAATGTGGTTATGTTCTTGACAGTTAAAATGTTGCTTCAAATGTATTAGACAAGTTGAAATATTCATTTTTAAAAGCATTTTTGTATATTATATGAATATACTTACTATCTGATATTTTCATCCATTATTGTATGTACATGGTTCAGTCTATTTTCATCTCTGTCAAATAGGAACTTTTCAATTCTTGGTTCTCCCGGATGGTGGTTAATGATAAACACTACAACCTCCCCTACAACAAACACAAATCAAATGATAAATTCTTCAACCTCCCCTACAGCAGACACAAATCAAATGATAAATTCCTCAACTTCCCCTACAACAAACACAAATGATAAATTCCTAAAATTCTTCAAAATGTCTTTTAAAATAAATATAACAACCCGATTTTTTAGTAATACACACGATCAAAAAAAATTTTTGATGCAATAGAACAAATTATGAAAATGTAATTTAAAAGATACGGTTACTTGTTACTTGAGGATGTATTATGATAATATATGCATTGTACCTGTCTGCATATCCTCCCATAGAGCGACCCCTTGTGGCCGGAACGTTGCAGCGTCAAACCCCTCACTGTACCGAGCTAACGTCGCCGGGAGGTCTGGCTGCTTCAAATCTAGCAAATATATCCTCCCTGTGTCTGATACATTCTTATAGTAACCCTGAAAAAAACACAACAAATCACAAGATTAATCCTTACCTCATGAATGAATATTTTTATCTATTCGCTGTTTTGGAAACTGTAGCTTGTTTGTAAGGGTAAATTCAAAAATTTGACATGTTATTATATATCTATATACAAAACAATGACAAAGGTGTCACACTTACAGATGTAATAAACGCTAATCCGTTGGATAATACCTTGATATCTTCTGACCCACCTACTGTAAATAAATAACACAAAATGTTTGACCATATCATAGTGAGTGAATGAGTGATAATAGAATGTAGTTGCCATGTCATAGTGAGTGATATTAGAATGTAGTTGCCATGTCATAGTGAGTGATAATAGAATGTAGTTGCCATGTCATAGTGAGTGATAAATAGAATGTAGTTGCTATTGATAGACTGACAGTGTTCTCTGAAAAGGATACAGTTCCATGTGCAATTATTATCATGTCACATAAAATAGTGTATGGATATATATGCATAAATATTTATTATTATAATTATTATTATTATTATTATTATTATTATTATTATTATTATTATTAATATTATTATTATTATTATTATTATTATCATTATTATTATCATTAAAATATTAATATTATTATTTATCATTATTATCAGTACTATCACGAGGGATGCTGTTGTGTATCTTGTTTTTTGTATTGGAGCAGGCCTTGACATAAGCACTGGCCCCAGTGGCCCAGGGCCACCAGATCCTCTGTTTGGGCTAGTGAATGCTCTGTTGTAGTGGCCCAGTTGGGCAATCATATTTTTGGTCTTTTAGTGGCTCAAAATATCTTGATTTTATTCTAATCCTTGACAGATATTTGTCTCATATCAACAGACTTATAAATTTTGATTGGGTCAAGTAACCCCCACTAAGACACTAGTCACTACAGCACTTTATATACAATACTCTTTATTTTATCATGTATCCTATAATCCTTAAAAACTTTGGGCCACCACTTCTCATGCTCTGGTGGCCCAAATGGACAACCAACATTTTTTTTCACAATGTTAAGGCCTGTGGGACTAATAAATAAAATATAAAATTATTTGCTGTAACCTGTGACAAATTTATAAACAAGACAACAGTCTCAGCAGGACAGAAACACATGCGCTGATAAATGCTGTACACATTTCAAATCTTTGTCTCAAATTCATGGAACTTATGATAAATGTTCTTAAGGCCATACCAATTTCTTCTATGGTTCTGCATGGCCCTGGTGAATGATTGAATAAGGTTTTATGGAATCCCATCAAATACCTGAAACGAATCATTATAAACATCATAACTATGTCACACATACAATTATAAATAACGCCATCCAGCAAACTCTTGGCTCCATATATTCTTACTAGATTTGTGCTGTCATAAAATTCATAAATTTTGTTTTTCGTGAAAGATGTTTTGAATTTGTTTAAGATAAGATAGTGTTTTTACTTCTTCATGGTTTGCTGCAGTCAGGGCAAGTAGAACAATCAAAATCCTCTCATTTAATCAGGTTTGACTGCTTGTGTAGCAGTTAACTACATTGTAATGCCACTGATCCTCAGTGGTTCCTATAGGTAACAAGTGAAGTCAGCCCCCAAGAGAAGTCGGCCCCCAGATTTAGGTGGCTAGATTATCAACTTACCGGAAGGAATTAACGGCTACAGAGGGTCCCTAGGGTTAGGTAATGCCCTAGGGTTAGTTAATGCCCTTAGGGTCAAATAGCCTTCTCGAAGGAGATTTTATGAGTTTTTAGCTGGTACAGAGTGACTGGGGCCGGCTTCTCTTGGGGGCTGAATTCACCTACCCATGGCGGGGCTGACTACAATGAATACCAGTGAAGTCGGCCCCCAAGTGAAGTCAGCCCCGCTGTGGGTAGGTGAACTCGGCCCCCAAGAGAAGCCGGCCCCAGTCACTCTGTACCGGCTCAAAACTGACCCTAAGGGCAAAACTGACCCTAAGGGCATTAACTAACCCTAGGGACCCTCGGTAGCCGTTAATTTTCTTCCGGTAACTTGATATTCTAGTCACCTAAATGTGGGAGCCGACTTCTCCTAGGGGCTGACTTCTCTCGGGGGCCAACTTCACTCAGGGGCCGACTTCACTTGTTACCACTACAATGGGGGGCTAACTTCACTGTGATTCATTTTGCCGAGTAAACTAAAAGATGTAATGAGGATTGCTCAAATTGTTTCACCTTAATAATGTAAAACATGGAAACCCCGGAAAATTATGACATTTTACCAGTTGGTACCCAGATATGGTGATGTGTAAAGTACGGATATCATTGGTCGGAGAGATTGGCAGGGGGCCCATTTACTATTTAGATTCTTATGGGTGCTGGACGTTCCGACTCATGGCGTTCCGCCTCAGACGTTCCGCCTCACGACCTGTCCGCCTCACTACCTGTCCGCCTCACATTGCTTGTAATAGACCGAATTTGACTCTCTTTTTTCAAAAACACATCTATATTTCACAAAGAATACGAATCCTTGTCATATAAAGCTCTTTTCTCAAGAAGAGGTTAGTAAAACATCGTCATTCGTATATCGCAAGTGATCTGTCAAAGACGCACGATTGGGTCCGGCAAGTTAGCCCGGGTTATCCCGTTTCTCTCCACGGAGCCAGCGGGTTTCGGTGGCGGAAGGCGGCGGGCGAATTCGGCGGAACAAAATATAGAATTGACGTATTTGAACTTACTTTTTTTTAAAACACATCTACATTTGACAAGGCTGTAAATAATCTCAACAAGAGGTTGTTTAAAAGGTAAACTTAACATGAACTTAACATGAATCTATGGGCCAGTGAGGCGCACGAGTAGTGAGGCGGACAGGTCGTGAGGCGGACAGGTAATGAGTCGCTGGTAGCGTGAGGCGGATCGTCTAGCATTCGATTCTTATGAATGTCTACATTTCTACTTGGACATACAGTGTCAACTTACAGGACCCTTGCGCTGTGTTGCACCAGCACTAGAAGGAAACTGCATCCTACAATTTTCCAGTATTTCCTGGACGTCGATGGTGGTGAACCCCGATCGTTTGGATTACAAGTTGGCACACACGAACAAGAAAAGTTGAGATAATCTCTCCTGTGATTAAACCTCTCCATCGCAGTCTGCAATTAGCATAAATGCACAGTCGTCTGCGACAAGATATTAGATCCCACCCACGTCTCAGCTAACAAAAATCATTCAAAGTCTCAAATATCCAGTTCTTCTCGATAGGTGTCTCTCCTGGCGATTAAGTTGGATACTGTGAAAAGTCTTGGTGTGGAGAGCAGAGTCATCCAGGAAAAAGGTAAACATTACAATTGCCTGATAGTTGATTGATTTCTACAAAAGGTGACGTTATCTGTTGTGATGTGACTGTCGATTTTTACCTTTTTGGCAAGAATTTGTAGTCTATTAAACACACATACTGATGTATTAATACTCAATACGCTACAATTGCATTTTATCACGATGAACTGGATGGTCCAAATTTTCCAGTCTGTCACGGACACTGCATGGTGGCACTGGGACAGATAAAATGATCCTCTGTTCGATATGATTACACACGGTACAAATGTTTTTAACCAGCAGGGGGCACGCGGTTGACAAGCAGTTGACACGGGTCCTTGACATTGAGAAATCGGGCTTCCCCTGTTCGACTAATATAACATATGGATATGCACATGTCTTCACCTGCTTCTCAGAATCTCATAATGTTTTTTTTGTTTATTTTTTGTTTTTGTAAATGAGTTCTGTGAGATATTACATGTAATATAGAAAAAATTATTGACTTCATCATGATTGACCTCATCCTGATTGACCTCATCCTGATTGACCTCATCATGATTGATTTCATCATGATTGACTTCATCATTGGCCTTGTAGACTCATACTCATATGATTATGTTTTTCAGCGATTCCGCCATGAACAATGAGGCATCGCCATCTCTGCCTAAAACTTACGGAGACAAAGGATATGCTTACGAACTACAAGACAAGTTGGCCGGTCTACAGAAGTCCGAGGAGCTGTGTGACGTCACAATTACCGTCGGAGCTAAGACATTTCCCGCCCACAAATGCATTCTGGTAGCATCCAGTGATTATTTCTCGTCAATGTTTCTGGGACACTTCAAGGAAAGAAACCAAAGTTTGATCAAACTTGAAGGGGTGACAGCTCATGCCTTTGGACAGATTTTAAATTTTGCTTACACCGGTACTTTGAGTCTTGAAAAAGACAAAGTGAGAGCCATTTATGAAGCCGCAGAAATCTTCCAGTATTCTACGGTCAAACGACTTTGTGTGCAATTCATTTTGACGGAAATGAAGTGGGAAGACTGCTTGGAGTATTTGGGGATGGCCGAGAAACACTGCGTGGATGACATCATGGCCAAAGCCAAAAGCTGTATTTTCCAGAATTTTTCCGAAGTCGTTCAGTTGCCGGGATTTCTGGAGTTGTCGTATGAGATGCTCGGCATGATCCTATCCTCGGACAGTATCTGTTGCGAGAGTGAGACGGAGATACTGGGGGCGGCTTGCCACTGGCTTGAAGCTCACCCCGAGATCGACGCCCAACAACGTCGCCATCTGTTGTCTAAGATTCGCCCTGGGCTCCTGCGAGCCGAAGAACAGCGAGCCATTGCCGACCAAGAAGACGTGATCACTTCAGAAATATGCCAAGAAATACAGAGTGAACTTTTGGAATTTCACACCGCCATTGAAAGGCAACCGCTAAAACAAGGCGAGTTCTGTCGACCGAGGGGAATGCCATGCTTAGTGACGTTCGGTGGCATATCTAAAGGCGCCCGGTCTTTGGACGCAGTGTACGGGTCCGTGTCGGCATTCCATATTGGGCGGGAGACGGCCTCTAGGACTAATCTATCGGGTCTTCCTGCTGCTAGGGTCAGCGCCACCACTGTCGTCTGCGGCAACTTCATGTTCGTCATAGGTAAGATTCTAATTCTCACTGCTTGAGTGGGCCATGCTGCCACCTGGTGTGTAAAAAATTGTCATATAAATGGGAATATTTTAGACTATTAAGCTTGGCACACATGCAGAAGTAAGAAATGTTGATGTCATTTATCATGTTTATTTTTAATCCATTTATTACACCTTTTAACAGTATTTGTATTCTTTTCAAGATTCCCAAAACCTGATTAGGTTTTTATATGTGCATGCATTTGTTGTCAAAATATTCCTTCACAGCACACAAAATGGTAGTCATCATATCAGTAGTCATGTCTACAAATCTATCCCAGCATGCAACATACATGACACAAGAGACACGTGGTCTGCAGTGAGAAGTGAGAACTCATGTAATAAAATCTAGCAATAAAATTCATGTTTCTTCAACATGTATTTGTGACTTAATGAAACACATTTGCCATGGCAGTCATTTTTATGCATTGTTATTGTTTGGTAAAAACAATGTCTCAAGTAAATAGAGATTCACATATGAAATGAGCAGTCAGACCCAAGCATCTATGGGGTAACCATGGTAACGCATGGATCACCATATTATGCTATGTTAATGGTTTGTGTAACTAAATAGTGTTATGTTATGCCATGTTATGGCTGTGCAGAGATTGGAAACAAGCTGAAGTCCTGCATTATCGCTCAGGCGAACCAATCTCACCATCGCCGCAGTAAATACTACTGTAATAAATATTATGTGCTTGTTGGGAGAGATAGATGTTGACGAGACGGTGGATATTATCAGACTAACTCTATTGAAGCGTTGGTACAGGTATATAGATCCCTGATAACGCTGATAACACAATACACTGATAACATGATAACACGATTATATGACATGGGTCTCCTTAATTAAAAGGTTTTGTTAATAGACACTAATAACTGTCCATATATGGACAGTAAACCACCTCACAGGTGCCCGTATGCCATGCCTGGAATTCTGGTCACACGTCACTGGAAATATGGGTTGTTGTTTAGGGTTTCCCTGTTCTATTGCTACACAAACCCATTGCAACGAGAGGTCCTTGATAGTCCTAATATAGATTTGGACTAGCATAGTCTATTTTGTTAATGAATTTTGAATGTACTAAATAGAATTACAAAAGCTTATGGATTACACAAAGTATAATATATGACATGGCTTTTCTTAATAATACTTAAACAAAATCTGGAGAATTAACAATAAGTAGAGCTGGTACCTGAAATGACAAATTAATGGTACCTGAAATGACAAATTAATCTAATGACCCAGAAACCTTCACTTTTCATTAGTTTAGTGGTTTGTCTGTCTTTAGTGGCAGACCTGCTGTTTCCAATCTCTGTTTAAATATCTCTGGGCTGTGCAATACCAAATGTTGTCACACAATGGCTATTGTGACCCATTTTGATTATGGTTGTGCATATACAAATAGTTCTAACTTATCCGGTTCACATAATTCAAGACCTTATTGGATGAAATAATTTGGAAGCATGATAGGGTCACCCATTTATGTTTATTTCATATTTGACAAATTTAACAGTTTAAAAAAAAAATCTGATTACTCGTTTTCTAAGATGAAATGTTTTTTGCTTAGCTATATAGATTTTTGAGTGATTTTTATTTTAGGCGGCCGTGGTAATGATGTGAATGGACAAAAACAGGTGGAGGCAACAACATTCCGGTACGATGCTCTGGTCAACCGGTGGGTGCAGATGTCTTCCATGAACTACGCACGGCACCAGCACATTACGGGTCTGATCGGAGAGCACATCTACGTCTCTGCTGGCTGGAACAGCAAGGAGCAGAGATTCTCCGCCGTCGAGAAATACAGCATCGCTGACGACCGATGGGAGAACAAAAACGCATTCCCACTGGCCATCACAAGAATGGCCTCCTGTGTCTACCAAGGTACTGCCCCCTGGTGGCAACTCAGGCCTGCCCCCTAGTGTGCTACTCAGGCCTGCCCCCTAGTGTGCTACACAGACCTGCCCCCTAGTGTCCTAATCAGGCCTGCCCCCTAGTGTGCTACTCAGACCTGCCCCCTAGTGTGCTACTCAGACCTGCCCCCTAGTGTCCTACTCAGACCTGCCCCCTAGTGTGCTACACAGACCTGCCCCCTAGTGTCCTACTCAGACCTGCCCCCTAGTGTCCTACTCAGACCTGCCCCCTGGTGTGCAACTCAGGCCTGCCCCCTAGTGAGCTACTCAGGCCTGCCCCCTAGTGGGCTACTCAGACCTGCCCCTAGTGAGCTACTCAGACCTGCCCCTAGTGTTCTACTCAGACCTGCCCCCTGGTGTGCAACTCAGGCCTGCCCCCTAGTGTGCTACTCAGACCTGCCCCCTAGTGTGCTACTCAGACCTGCCCCCTGGTGTGCAACTCAGGCCTGCCCCTAGTGAGCTACTCCGGCCTGCCCCCTAGTGTGCTACACAGACCTGCCCCCCAGTGTCCTACTCAGGGGCCCCCTAGTGTGCTACTCAGACCTGCCCCCTAGTGTACTACTCAGACCTGCCCCCTAGTGTACTACTCAGACCTGCCTCCTGGTGTGCAACTCAGACCTGCCCCCTAGTGTGCTACTCAGACCTGCCCCCTGGTGGCTACTCAGGCCTGCCCCCTAGTGTGCTACTCAGGCCTGCCCCCTAGTGTGCTACACAGACCTGCCCCCCAGTGTCCTACTCAGACCTGCCCCCTGGTGTGCAACTCAGGCCTGCCCCCTAGTGTGCTACACAGACCTGCCCCCTAGTGTCCTACTCAGGCCTGCCCCCTGGTGTGCTACTCAGACCTGCCCCCTGGTGGCTACTGACACCTGCCCCATAGTGTCCTACTCAGACCTGCCCCCTAGTGTGCTACTCAGGCCTGCCCCCTAGTGTGCTACACAGACCTGCCCCCCAGTGTCCTACTCAGACCTGCCCCCTGGTGTGCAACTCAGGCCTGCCCCCTAGTGAGCTACTCAGGCCTGTCCCCTAGTGTCCTACTCAGACCTGCCCCCTAGTGGGCTACTCAGGCCTGCCCCCTAGTGTCCTACTCAGGCCTGCCCCCTGGTGGCTACTGACACCTGCCCCATAGTGTGCTACTCAAGCCAGCCATAATAAACATATGTAAAAATATAGACTATATTATAACAAATTGCATATGTAGTGATCAGAGACTATGAGGGCTGGTGCCTATACGTCAGAGATTTATGTGTATATGTTATTCTGTGAAGCTCTATATCTGGGTTTTCTACATCTGGGTGTTCTACATTAAAATATATGAAAAGATGAAGAATATTGTTCCATATTTCAGGCCAGCTATTTGCCAGTGGAGGAGAGTTGGAGGAGGAGGCCACGTCAGACTTGATGTACTTTTACAAGGAGAGCACTGACCAATGGGAACAGATGGGCCGCCTGGTGGAGCCACGCGCACTCCATGGAATGTGCGCAGATGACAAGAATATCTACGTGATTGGAGGACGCAAACCCGGACAGTATCACTCAAGCATGGAGATCTTCAACCCAGTCACCAAACAATCCACGCTCACCATGCACCTGCCTGGTAAGTATTATATAACAGTCCACCCTCACCATGCACCTGCCTGGTAAGTATTATATAACAGTCCACGCTCACCATACACCTGCCTGGTAAGTATTATATAACAGTCCACGCTCACCATACACCTGCCTGGTAAGTATTATATAACAATCCACCCTCACCATGCATCTGCCTGGTAAGTTTTATATAACAGTCCACGCTGACCATACACCTGCCTGGTAAGTATTATATAACAATCCACGCTCACCATACACCTGCCTGGTAAGTATTATATAACAGTCCACGCTGACCATACACCTGCCTGGTAAGTATTATATAACAATCCACGCTCACCATGCACCTGCCTGGTAAGTTTTATATAACAATCCACGCTCACCATGCACCTGCCTGGTAAGTATTATATAACAGTCCACGCTCACCATACACCTGCCTGGTAAGTATTATATAACAGTCCACGCTCACCATACATCTGCCTGGTAAGTATTATATAACAGTCCACGCTCACCATACATCTGCCTGGTAAGTATTATATAACAGTCCACGCTCACCATGCACCTGCCTGGTAAGTTTTATTTTGCAGTCAGAGCTGACAATTCATCTTTCTATTGCCTAGAATATTTTGAACTGAGTCTCCCTCAATTGCCTTAGACAATGATAAATACGCCTTGACAGCCCATTGAATAGAGTTCATAATAAAACATCATAAATAATTCAGTGAGGCAGCACTATATCTGCTACAAGTAGGTCTCATCACGAAATGACTGAAATCCTGTTGAAAGTGATGTAAAACCCCCAAAAAATAAAACAAAAGCAACTTAAATGTTTATAAATTTTTTTCAGGGTGCCGAGACTGTGTTTACCCAGTTCTGTACGAGGGCCACATTTACGTTGCGGGCGGCTGGAGTTTAGGCGGGCGAATGGACACTATTCTGGTATACGACACTCATAGCGCCACCTGGCGGGAGATGGCAGGACGGCTGCCAAAACCTGTGTCCAGCTGCGGGTGTGCTGTGCTTGTACTGCCTCGGAACATGCTGGGTAGAACTCTGAGAGAGTGATGATCAAACTCCACCAGAGGGCGCTGTGCTTGTACTGCCTCGGAGCATGCTGGGTAGAACTCTGAGAGAGCGATGATCAAACTCCCACCAGAGGGCGACGTGCTTATACTGCCTTGGCGCATGCTGGGTAACTCTGAGAGAGCGATGATCAAACTCCCACCAGAGGGCGACGTGCTTGTACTGCCTCGGAGCATGCTGGGTAGAACTCTGAGAGAGCGATGATCAAACTCCCACCAGAGGGCGAAGTGCTTGTACTGCCTCGGAACATGCTGGGTAGAACTCTGAGAGAGCGATGATCAAACTCCCACCAGAGGGCGACGTGCTTATACTGCCTTGGCGCATGCTGGGTAACTCTGAGAGAGCGATGATCAAACTCCCACCAGAGGGCGACGTGGAGAGCCTATCACATATTTTGCACGTGCCCCTGGTGAACAGTTTATGAGTGATGATGATGACATTTTTTGTTACATGATCGGCAAAATCACCACACTTGGACAGACTTGACCAGGTTATTAGCCAGGTCACGAGCCAGGTCACTAGCCAGGTCACTAGCCAGGTCACTAGCCAGGTCAAGTGAATTAACATTTGCAACTACAATGTATATTATAGGTCAATTGCAGGTCGCCATACTGCCCCATTGATAATAACACACAAGAACTGCACAAACAAAACTGCACCAATGCTCAAAAAAACTCTCTAAAATCCAATCATTAAAAAAAACAAAATGGTGACCAGCCTTGCACTGTCTAGATCTACATCTATAAGGTTCCTCAGCAAAACCAATTGGCATCCTGCCAAGAGTGACACCTAGGGGTGCGGCTGGTTAATACCAATACATAGTGGTCCTGAACTGGAACGAATCAACACAACGTATGGCTGAATGGAGACTGCAAATATGGCTAATTTATCATAGTGCTGACTCAAAACTTGTATTATTTGACACGTTTTATATTTTAGCACTGAGCATGCTGAGAGAGTAGTGCTGTCTCATCACATGTAGGGTAGGACGTACAGCAGACGACAACAGAGCTACGACTGACAACAGAGCTGCGGACGACAACAGAGCTGCGGACGACAACAGAGCTGTGGATGACAACAGAGCTGCCGACGACAACAGAGCTGCCGAAGACAACAGAGCTGCAGTTTCATTTTCAAAGCCTTTTAAGTGCGTCTGCACTCTCGAAAATATTCACACCAAGTTGTTTTTTTGCACTTGCATGTGCAAACAAAGTCAAATCGTGTGAAAAAAACATTGATAATCAATTGCTAAACTGAACCACAGCTCTGTTGTCGTCTGCAGCTCTGTTGTCGTCCGCAGCTCTGTTGTCGTCCGCAGCTCTGTTGTCGTCCGCAGCTCTGTTGTCGTCCGCAGCTCTGTTGTCGTCCGCAGCTCTGTTGTCGTCCGCAGCTCTGTTGTCGTCGGCTGTACACCAAGCGAGGAATCTCCTCAAAATACTTGCCTTTCACATCATGGATTTAGATCACATGCAATGCACAGGGTATGAACCTCTAATAAACTCTATACTGTGGCCTTCAACTAAATACATTATTATAAGGACATGTTGGAGTTGCTATGATTTTATATGTATATAATGAAACTAGCAATATTAGTATCAATTATATGTAAATGATTTGAGAATTAGTGCACACAGAGTATTTGTTGTATTTATTGTAAAAATACTAATTGTAGTATTCATTGTAAAAATGATAATTGTAGTATTTATTGTAAAGAAAGAAGTATACATATATAAATATTTATTGTAAAGAGAATGTTAGAGTATTTATTGTAAAGAGTATACATACACCAAATTCCCTGCTACTTTCACGTCCCTAACTTTTTTACAATATATATATATATATATTGTAAAAAAGTTAGGGACGTGAAAGTAGCAGGGAATTTGGTCCACACGATTTGCCTCCTCTGGCTGCACATGATTGGGTCTGGCGAGTTAGCCCGGGTTATGCCGTATTTCCACGGGTGCCAATGGTGCGCAGCTTCTGATCTGATTTACCACTGGTTCCTCTATTTTGTCAAACCGATTTTACCATGAGAATGTATAACTCGGGCAAACGCAGAAAGTCAGGTGGGGGTTTTCAAGAATGTGCCTCCCTCCCCAACTCTTTGAAATATGTGTTGTCAGTTAATTTATTTGATAATAAACAGGTTCAATTCATGGTATCATATAATGAAAAGGTTTAATTTATGGTATTATATAATGAAAAGGTTTAATTCATGGTATCATAATGAAAAGGTTTAATTTATGGTATCATATAATGAAAAGGTTTAATTTATGGTATATAATGAAAAGTTTTAATTCATGGTATTATATAATGAAAAAGTTTAATTTATGGTATATAATGAAAAGGTTTAATTCATGGTATCATATAATGAAAAGGTTTAATTCATGGTATCATAATGAAAAGGTTTAATTCATGGTATCATATAATGAAAAGGTTTAATTCATGGTATCATAATGAAAAGGTTTAATTTATGGTATCATAATAGGTCCTACTGAATAGTGATGTATTATACTTTGATTTGTCTTTCTTTTTGTTTTGGGGGGGAGTGGGTGGGGGATTCAAGCAATCCCCCTGCGTTTGCCCCTGTAACTTCATGAACTTCATGCCTCAGTGACCGGTCAAGCCTCAGTAAACAATTAAAACAAAACATTGGAATTGCGTTATTTATTGACAATGATGACAAATATTTAGTGACTTTGTTTGATGGAAGAGACATTGTTGGTTGTGCTATAAGTAGTGATGATAAGTAGGTGAAATGATTCATTTTGACGAATAGTATATTTATTTGGTTTGTTTGGGGTAAATGCATTTGTTTGCACATAAGACTCAGACTACTGACTTGGTTTATATATAAAATAATAGATTTAATGTACAATTACACTGTGCTGAGACCACCCTTCTGGCGATTAAGGGTAACTCGTGCTGTGTGTGACCCGTGCTGTGCATTACTCTATCTATACATCTGTTGCGGCTATGTGGTGCATACAGACGTGCCCAGCAAGCTGAGGCCTACAGATTGTACTACCCGAGGTGTCCCCTTTGGAGCCTTCGCAGAAACGCCACTAGGGACGGAGTCCCGGTGCCAAAGAGGAGACCGAAAGAAGGAGGGGGCTGAGTGCGGGGGAACCAGGGAGGAGTGCAGAGGTGCACAGGATTTTATAGGCTAATGGCAAAGGGGCAGACATACTTCCTGTAGGCCTCTGAGGACTACCACCCGGCTTTCTGAATGAAGGCATCTGAGGACCACCACCCGGCTTTCTGAATGAAGGCATCTGAGGACTACCACCAGGCTTTCTGAATGAAGGCTTCTGAGGACCAACACCGGGCTTTCTGAACGAAGGCCTCTGAGGACCACCACCGGGCTTTCTGAATGAAGGCTTCTGAGGACTACCACCAGGCTTTCTGAATGAAGGCATCTGAGGACTACCACCCGGCTTTCTGAATGAAGGCATCTGAGGACCACCACCGGGCTTTCTGAATGAAGGCTTCTGAGGACTACCACCCGGCTTTCTGAATGAAGGTATCTGAGGACCACCACCGGGCTTTCTGAATGAAGGCATCTTAGGACTACCACCGGGCTTTCTGAATGAAGGCTTCTGAGGACCACCACCGGGCTCTCTGAACGAAGGCATCTGAGGACCACCACCGGGCTTTCTGAATGAAGGCATCTGAGGACCACCACTGGGCTTTCTGAATGAAGGCTTCTGAGGACTACCACCGGGCTTTCTGAATGAAGGCTTCTGAGGACTACCACCGGGCTTTCTGAATGAAGGCATCTTAGGACTACCACCGGGCTTTCTGAATGAAGGCATCTGAGGACCACCACTGGGCTTTCTGAATGAAGGCATCTGAGGACCACCACCGGGCTTTCTGAATGAAGGCATCTGAGGACTACCACCCGGCTTTCTGAATGAAGGCATCTGAGGACCACCACCGGGCTTTCTGAATGAAGGCTTCTGAGGACTACCACCCGGCTTTCTGAATGAAGGTATCTGAGGACCACCACCGGGCTTTCTGAATGAAGGCATCTTAGGACTACCACCGGGCTTTCTGAATGAAGGCTTCTGAGGACCACCACCGGGCTCTCTGAACGAAGGCATCTGAGGACCACCACCGGGCTTTCTGAATGAAGGCATCTGAGGACCACCACTGGGCTTTCTGAATGAAGGCTTCTGAGGACCACCACCGGGCTTTCTGAATGAAGGCATCTTAGGACTACCACCGGGCTTTCTGAATGAAGGCATCTGAGGACCACCACCAGGCTTTCTGAATGAAGGCTTCTGAGGACTACCACCGGGCTTTCTGAATGAAGGCTTCTGAGGACTACCACCCGGCTTTCTGAATGAAGGCTTCTGAGGACTACCACCCGGCTTTCTAAATGAAGGCTTCTGAGGACTACCACCCGGCTTTCTGAATGAAGGCATCTGAGGACTACCACCCGGCTTTCTGAATGAAGGCATCTGAGGACCACCACCAGGCTTTCTGAATGAAGGCTTCTGAGGACCACCACCAGGCTTTCTGAATGAAGGCATCTGAGGACCACCACCCGGCTTTCTGAATGAAGGCTTCTGAGGACTACCACCCGGCTTTCTGAACAAAGGCTTCTGATTTTCCTGCCAGCACTAGGTCCGTTGACTTAAGGTCTATAATCCACAATCAGTTTGAAGCATTTGGAGAGAACTTCGGGTGGTCTCATATATTTACGTAACTGCCTTCGGCTCTGGGGCACACGTGGCGGACAAACTCGTTTGCATGAGATTTTTAAATACCCAACTCTTTTAGTGATAATTCATATTTTATGCCATGATTATATCTAAAATATCCTATAAAAGCTTGATTATTCTTTGGATGGCATTAAATAAAGAAAATATAAATACTTGATATAAGTCGCCAGGTGCAAAAACTGAGTTGAACCCGTTCAATTTAAATAATAAAAATTTAAGACTAGCTGGTTAAGTTTACATTTTCTGTGCTAAATTAACAAATATCATTACTTTGAACACATTTAGGCCAAAAAAACATAAATCTGTCCCAGTTTTTCATTGTGGATTATAGACCTAAACAATAGGGAAGCTATACGTGTTGAGGTTTAGGTCCCGGAACCTGGTCAGGGCCTGCGCCTCCCTCAGGGCAGCGGCTACGGTAGTCCTCCCCACAGGGTGGCCCTGTTTTGTTACAAATAAAGGGGGTGTTTGGGTAGGCCTAACCTTGAGAAAGCGCAGCATGGCTGCTACTGGGCATGTGGGTCTACTGGGTTTGGCGCATACTCGGATGGTTGGCATTTTGTTTTTAGAGTGTTTGAATGATCTAAAAGTGATATTTAGGGCATGTGGGACCCGTGGAGGATGTGACTCTTATTTCCAGTTGGGTTAATTGGAAGACATGGTCAGAGTGAGTGGAAGTAACTACCTCACCTATAGGTAGGCAGCCATGGTACATGAGGGTCATAATGGACTTGTCTAGGAGTCTTTTGAAAGCATTGTTGGATGTTTGATTTATGGCATTGACCAGTTCCTCGAGGACGTTGATTTGTATGGGGTGGAGTTTGTGTGTGGTTTCAACAGTGGGCCTTAGAACTGCCCTGCTATTCTCCCTTGTGCCAATTGCTCCTCTGATTTGGCCATGACTGCCTCTGGATTTTTAAGGGCTGATACCGAGTTGCGCCCAGTGTACGATATTTCTTCCTCTGTAAAGTAAACCCTGAAGCCCTTAGTGAACCCCTGGACTATGTATTCATAGTAATCAACACCTCTAATAAGGGGTTCCGGTTCTGGCTATGTGCACTGGGGTGGGGAGAGGCTGACCTTATGTTGGGGTGTGCCTGCAGGTAGGCTCAGGCATACTTGGGGTTAGGCCTGTTCCACTCCACGGGTTATTGCTTGGGCCTATACGTCTGCCTGCCCAAGCTATTTGGCCCTTTTGCTTTGCCTGTTAGGTCTTTAAAGTCCAGGTAATGATTGCCGGCGATCTTCTTGCGTATTGCGGCGCCCAGCGTCAGAATAAAATAGAAGGCGAAACACGCTGATAGGAATCTGATGCAAATATGGCGTCTAGTTTATTGAAGAGGTCTAGACAGTGAATGAATGAATGAAATCTATGCAATATTAAATTGCAAGAGGGCCGTAGCCTGGAGAGGCGGCCCTGCAGTGTGATTGCTGTGAATTGCAATCATGTATTGTTAAATTTGGTCATTGATTATTGCTATTGACAAATGGACTATTGTTGTTGTGAGTTGGTTAACTGAAAGGTTTTTTTCAGAGACCATTCGCACCGGGTTCCCCCTACTCTTTTCGATAAGTGCTACTGGGTTCTTTAACGTGCTCTGGGATAGGGTCAGATACACGGGACCACGACGTTTTACGCCCAATCCGAGCGGGCGAGCAATAACCTTGCTGGGGGACAATTTAACCAGGCATTGTCAAAGGGGGACCTACCCATAGTGAGTTTAGAGGTGGTTTTATGTTGTGTTCAGACTTTGTGTGTGGGTTGCATATATGAGAAGTTATGTAGAAATTTTGATTAAAAAGTAGTGAGAATTGCATTTTAACCAGTGGGGTGTCCATAGGCAGAAGTGAACCTTTTTTGTTCACGCTTGTTTTGTTTGCTTTTGGATGACAGAATAATTCAGAAGATTTATATTATGTGTTCCATCTATTATGTGTATAAATGCCTAATTATAGTTTATTTGAAATTGCTATGGGGTGGGTGGTGTGTGATTATAGGTGCAAATGGCCCGATTTGGGGCACTGAAAGCCGACTATGGGCAGGATATACACTGAATATCTCTGCAACCGCTGTTGGTCATTCTTGTGAAACCAAAGCCGGCAATCTGTGACCCAGGCCAGGCATTTTCACTATTATGGGTGGCATGTGTTAGTAATGTGTTAGGTTTATCTACCCTGGCTGTCAATGTAGGGATGTAGGACATACATTCCATCATTGCAGCCAGTGGTAGGATCAGGTTCGTTTCCGTTTTAATTAGTCAATGTGTCCTCGGGGAATCAGCCAGTGGCCACTGTGACCCGATCTCTTAAGTGACCATTGATTGACCATCCGCAGTCAGTCAGTCATGCGGGCTGCCTACTTCATGGGTTCTAGTGGGATCTTTTCCAGTTCCTATCTGGGCACAGGATACTGAGTCAGGATATAATGCAGATCCACAAAGTTTAAGGCATTATAGACCACCTCAGCTGCAGCCTGGGTGTGGTCAGCGCCATCTTCCACATCATATACTCTATTGTCATATTGTCTAAGAGGCATTGTGTAAAAGCATTCTAGCAGGTAGTGCCACAGTGGTTTACTGGTGGGCCTACTACAATGCTCGCAGGCTCTATCCATATCTCCTAACAATTCCCAAGTGCACTTGTAGCCTAGTCTAAGTCTATGCATGGTGACCTGTAGGGATCTGTGGTTCTCAGCTAGTCTGGGGAGTGGCTTGTATCTAGTGGCTATGGCATACCATCTGGCAGTTCCTGAACCGGGTACACTGTATTTGTGCCTGAGATAGTGCCTTTCCTTTGAGTCAGAGACAAAAAGTCGTCTGGTCTGGCTAAGAGAGGGGAGGACATGGGCTGATATCTTGGATAGCTTGGAGCCTGCATTCGCAGCCTCGTCTGCCATATCATTACCCTCAAGTCCAATGTGACTGGGGATCCAGTGTAGCACAACAGCCCTATTGTCTGATTGTAACTTATACAGGGTAACATAAACTCCCGTGATGAGCTTAACATTGTCTAAGGGGTGACCTTTCTCTAGTGCTTTGAGGGATGACTGTGAGTCTGTGATTACTAGTACTGGACCTGTCTTGTTGTGAAGGGCATCTAGGAGGGCAAATGAAATGGCAATGAGCTCAGTCTGCAGGGTTGAGCAATTGTCACTATTTCTCCATAATTCCTGTCTACCTTCCTGACAATAACCAGAGCCTGACCTGCCATCTTCCTGAACTGAGCCATCAGTGTAGTACACTGTTGCTCCCGGGGGCCGAACAATATCTATGGATGCATGAGCCTGTCTGAGCATGTCTGCCCTATCTAGGTCTGATTTCTTGCTGGCCATAGGCATGTATGTAATGCTATACGGGAGTGGCTTCCAGGGTGGAGGGATGACATAGTTGGAGGCTGGAGTGTCTGCACCTTTGTGTAATACTAGTCCATCTCTAAACCCTAGCACTAGGGAAGCAGCCCTGGTGGCCCAGTGATTTCTCCTGGAGGGCATTTTGCCACCATCACCGAGGGCTATCTTGGTACTTTTCCTAAGAGGTGTTACTACATGGGAGTGCATAACCTTGGCTAAGAAGCATGCTGTGGTCTGAGCTATTCTAACTCGGACAGCTGGGATGCCTGACTCAAGTTGTAAATTCTCAGTTTTAGTCCATAACGGGGCACCTAATATGAGCCTGAGGGCTTTGTTTTGTATGACCTCAACCTGCTGTACTGCACTATCTGAGGCAAATGCTAACAGTGGTGTGGCATAGTCTATTAGGCTACGTGTAGTGGCTAAATAGTAGAGTCTGAGAATCTCACTTTTGGGGCCTATCTTGATGGAAGAAAGGGCTCTCATGACGTCTAGTCTCTTTTGGCATCTTTCCTTGAGGTAATTGACCTGACAGTGCATGTTAAAGGCGCTATCTATCCACACCCCCAAATACTGATACACTGGGACCCAATCCAGGGCATGGCCCTGTATTTGGAGCTGTGAGCTGGGTGTGTTCATTTTGATGCACATTGCTTTTGTTTTGGAGGCAGATATTTTGAGCCCTAAGTTTGTGCATTCTCTAGATAGGATGTCTAGCGAGTTCTGAGCTTTGAGGGTCAATCCCTTACCTGTGACTGTCAATACCAAGTCGTCAGCATAGCAAAGCAGCTGTACACCTGGGGGGAATTTGAGGGAGACTAATCTGCTCATGAGGATGTTGAATAATGTGGGGGACAGGACACCACCTTGGGGCGTGCCGTTCTCGTGAGCATGATAAGCACTATAAGTTCCCTGATAGCGCACCCTACTTTTCCTGCCTGTGAGATAGGAAGCAACCCAGGCAAGTAGCTTGCTTTTGATGCCCTTGCTGGCTAAAGTGGCTAAAATTGCTTTTGGGCTGGCTAACTCAAAGGCTTTCTCAAGGTCTAAAAAGATGGCAATGCTTTGACCTGTCGTGATGATGGAAAGCAGTGTGGCTATACTGTGGGTGGTGCTGACTGCCTTAATGTACCCGAAGATGTTGTGGTGAAAGGGCCCTAGTTCATACAGCAGCCGGTTTAGTACTAATCTCTCCATTGTTTTGCATATGCAACTCGTGAGCGAGATCGGCCTAGGCTTGGTGGGTTCTTTGGGCTTGGGGATGGGCTGTATGTCAACAAGCTTCCACTTTGACGGGAGCTGGCCAGCTTGATATGAGGCATTTATGAGATCTAATATCATCATTTGCCCAGCTGTGCCTGCGTTGCTGATCATACTGTATGTGATCTTATCTGAACCTGTGGCAGTGTCTCTACCTTTCTTCCTAGCATTGAAAAGTTCTTGTATTGTGAAGGGAATGTCTGCTCTGTGTGTTGCCTGGCAAGCCTCACTAATGATTTTGTCCCTGCCACTAAGCAATTTGTTTTGTTTGAGCCTAATGCTTCGTGACAGATTATCTGACGAGGCCCTGCTGGCAAACATGGCTGCAAGTCTTTCTGATTCCATGCAGGGATTGGGATGGTCTGGAATGGGCGAGATTTTCTTGCCACTAGAAATTTTCAATTTCTTCCAGAGCTCAGTGAGAGATGTGTGCTCATTGAAAGATTCGCACCACTCTTCCCATTTACTACGCATGGCACCCCTGCAGATCTCCTGCAGGTGTTTGCTAACCTCCCTTAGCATTTGCCTATTGTGTGGGGTGGGATATTTTCTATATATCTTCCTGGTCCTATTTAGCCTATTCCTATACTCAGCTATTGTGGGATTATAGTACCAGTAGTTTGTATGATGGGTACCTGTTGCTTTCTTTAAAGGGATGGCTTCATTAGCCGCTAATGTAAGAGCCTGCGTGACTGCCTCTGAGTGTTCGTCTATGTCCTGTGGTAGGACAAATTGGTCATACCAGTCAGATATTGTCTTTTGAAACTTGTCCCAGTCAGCTTTCCTAACGTTCCACTTGGGTGGGGGTGGAGGAGGGGGTGGGATGTGTGGAATGTCAAGCAAGAGAGTGGTACCATAGTGATCACTGGTTAGGGTGGGGTGTACTCCCCATTTAGCAAGTTGGGTAAGGGCTGAGGACACGAAGGTAAGGTCTAAACAGTGTCCTCTAATGTGAGTGGGCGTACCATCATTTAGCAGGGACAATTCATCAGTGTCATTGAGGAGGGCATTGATGTGATGGCCATTATGATTGTAATATTTGGAATACAAAATGGGGTGATGGGCATTGAAATCACCTAACACAGCAATGGATTGTGAGCTTGCAACTCTTGCCAGTTTGGTGAGATCTATTTTGCCCTGGTGGAATGGGTTGGGATTGGAGTATATATTATATATAAGGACAGGACCTGTGGAGAGGGTGATCTCTATGGCTAGCACTTCTATACCTGTCCCACAGTTAAGAGGATCAATTATCTTTTTGGATGGAATTTTATTTCTAACGTATATTGCGAGACCTTTCCTATTATTTTCACTTTTTTCAGTGTAGGGTGTGTATCCATTGATTTTGGGGGGAGAATCTTTCTTGTCTAAAGTTTCCTGGAGGGTAATGATGTCTGGATCATCTGTCCCAATGCAGGCTTTGAGGGTGGCAATTTTGGATTTTAGTGAGAAGCAGTTCCAGTTAATGATTTTCAGATTCTGACTTACTTCTGTGAATTTAACTTGGCCGAAATTTCTATGAGGAGATTTACTATTGATCTAGATATGTCTCTGACCTCTTGAGTAACTGTGGCTAATTGTGACAGGGCCTGAACAAGGGAGGCATTCACAGTATTAACAGGAACCGCACACAGCGGTAAAGGATTGTGTGCGGCTGATGATGTGGGAGGGATGCTTTGAGTCAGTGGAACGTCAGTCCTATCATTTTCTGGTAAGGGAGAGTCAGATGTCGGGAGGGAAACTGTCATTTTGCTGGGCCCTGGGGTGAGTTCAGGGGTGGGGGTCGGGTTCACACGAGAGTTCACGGTTGGGGGGTTCTTGATTTTGGGTTGGGGTGGGGGTGGGGGTGGGGGTGGGAGTGGGTGTAGGGGGCGTGTGGGGGTAGTGTTTTTTGTGGACTTCTTGGCAGGGTTTTTGACCTGCTGGCCTGGCTTGGCCTTTTTGGTTGGCCATTGGGCAGGCTGGGGGGCAGGCTGGGGGGCAGGCTGGGGGGCAGGCTGGGGGGCAGGGGGTGAGGTCCTAGAAGGAGGATGGGTGGGAATGTTCATCAGGGGGCGCACTTGCTGAAGTTTTGGCTTGTTTTGCGCATAAATTCTGTTTAGCCTCTCAGGACATCTTTTGTTCCAAGCATGATGCTTTTTGTGACAGTTTGGACAACAAGGAGCAACCTGTTCTTTATTTCTGAGTTTGACAAGGCACTGTTCGGTGTCGTGTTTTTTGCTACAGATGCCACAGACTGCTGAGTTTCTGCAGAAGGTAGCTATGTGTCCAAAAGATTGACAATTTCTGCACCTACGTGGCTCAGTCCTAAACTGCTCGAGGTTAAAGGTACCAAGATGATTGAGAGTGACAGAGGCAGGGGGAGGACCTTCGAAAGTGATCTCAACTTTTGAAGTGGGTCTGTCATTGAAAGTGTATCTTTTTGCGTGAAGTACGTGGGGAAGGTCAAGGAAAGCATCAGTGGATATATATATGGGAACTCTCAGTGCTACTGCCTTAGTGGGCTTTGTGTTGGGATTCAATTCACTTAAATTGACAGCTTTGCCTTTGAGATGAGTGATGCCTCCCAGCATAGTTACTGTACTGGGGGATTTTGGGCAGATTATGAATTCACCTTTTGCGTTGGGGTGGGCAGTGAACTGTAGGCCAGGCCTAACGTCATCCAAGGCTTTGGTCAATTGATATGTGTCAGAGATATTACTAGTGTTCAGCTTGAACTTGGGAAGGGAGCTGGTAGAGGGAGTCTTTGTTGTTTTGTGAGTAGGGGTAGGTTTTGGCACAGTTCGTGTGGCTGGGCGGGGGGTGGAGGTTGTGGGCTTGGCAGGGGTCTTGGAAGGAGTCTTTTTTCCTGTATCAATAACAAGTTCTGGATGGGCAATGACAAGAGGGGTGGAGGACTTGGTGTATGGGGATTTGCTAGCAGTAATGTGGGGAAACTCTATTTCAGAAAGGTCATCTGTGGTAACTGTTGTTCCTGGGGTGAGTGAGAGTGATTTGGACCTCTCTGTTCTGACTGAGGAAACCTCATTATCAAAATCGTAGTCCTCTACCTCATCAAAAGCAGCTACTGCATTGCAATTAGGGGTCATTCTTTCAAAATGTAGGGCCTTTTTGGGCTGCTTGGCTTTTTTACGTGTTTTTGGCAACTGCCAAAATCCAGACACTTCCTCTTCTGAAGAGGATGAGAAGTCTGCTATCCTTTTCAGTGGTGTCTGAGTGGGAGGAGCAAGCTGAACTAATTTCATCTTTGGGGGGGAGATAGTGAGTGAATGGTATGGGCTTTTCTTAGCCTGTGGCGGGGTTGTTTCTACTGCAGGCAGTTCAGCGGGTTTGTCCTGAGAAGGACTAGCCCTCAGAACTGTCATCATGGCCTTCTCTGGGATAGAGGAGGACTTCTGCAGTAGAGTGAACTTCTGCAGTAAAGTGAGGTTAGGTGAAGTGGGTGAGGGGGGAATGCTAGCTATTTTCATGTTTGGTCTGTCTGTTGGTGTGAAAAACTTTCAAGTTTGATGAAATTGGGTCAATTGCCTAGTGTAACATATTCACTGAGTGGGTGTGAAAAACTTCCAAGTTTGATTGAATTGGGTCAATTGCCTAGTGTTGCATGTTCACTGAGCCGTGACTAATGGCTTGAAATAATCAAGCCACCAGTTCCAGCCATTCTGCCTATATACCTATATGAACTGCCTATTTCTATGTGAATATGTGAAAATCTGCCTAATTCTATCCTAAAATAAGTGTGTATAGATCATGATACGGCCCCTTGGCTATTAATTCAACAATCCCGCTAATAGAAAAGGCACGGTCAGGATACAGCCTTTTCTACCTTCGGGAAAGTAACCGTAAGCTTCAGGGGTTCGTTTGTTGGTGTGGTGTGTTTGTTAGTGCATACTTATACGTGAAAACCAAAAAATATTGAACAAAGTTCAATTATTGAATGATAGTGAATATACCTCAAGCAGGGGTTAAGGCACTGCCTCCCACGCTCAAGGCGTGTGCAGGGAAGGCGAGTGCTCTGCCGTAGAGGTGGTCAAAAGATTTCCTAAAAAATTAATAGCTGTACTGCCATTAAAGTCAAAAAGTTTCCAAGAAATTTTTCAACTGAAGTCGGGAGATGTTGCCACGAGAGTGAACACCGCCAGGGTCTAGACAGTAATAACATGTCCATATATATGGACAGTAAACCAGCTCGCAGGTGCCCGTATGCCTTTGCCCGGAATTCCGGTCACACGTCACTGGAACTTGTGGTTGTTGTTTAGGGTTTCCCTGTTCTATATTTATGTCAACCAATCAGAGCAAACCCTCCATAATAGTGACATTATTCGCCCGCTGCACAAACCCATTGCAACGAGATGTCCTTGATAGTCCTATATATAGATTGGACTGCATAGTCTAGAAGAGGTCGACCCAAAATACGCAACCGGAGCCGAACCGGCGAAACGGCAAAAACATAAATAAACGACTTGGCGCAGGAGGATGTGCAAGGGTAGGGTGGGGGTGACATGAATACCTGTAGGGGGAGCTGTAACCATCACCTCTGGTGCATTGGGAGCTGGGGTGATATTCTCACCTCCCGAGGGCTGGAAGCCCACATCATCTTGGGCTTCTGCCAAAACCGACATGGACCATTCCAGCTGGGCAAGCCTATTTAGAATGTTTTGTCCCATTATGCAGGGTGCCATGTGAGATCTCCCACAATAATGTGCTTTTTTGGGTGTCTTACCCTCTTTTTCAGTCCTTTTGGGGTTGAGGGGGGTGATTGATCTTTTCCCTTGTCCTCTTGGCTGCCATAATTACTGGTATATTTGATATATTGAGAAATATATTTCAGTTGGTCTGCATGTGCTTTCCCCCATACATAATCATCATAATCACATACTTTTGATATTAATTTACAGCTTATAGTAGTAGTATTGTGTGCATCAGTTTTGTATGTGACCATTATTTCCCCATTTGCTATGATGCTTTCTGTGTCCCTTAGGTTTTTGCATTTTATCAAAACTTTTCTCTTACCTTGTTGTATTATACCTACCCTCTTACACATAAAAGTTTTGAACAGTTTTGAAGACAAGACCATCAGCTGTGTGTGATACAAGTACTAAATAATCTGCCCATGACAATGAATTCAGCATAACAGGATCACATGTTTCATTAAACATACTCTGTACATCATTCTGTTTGACAGCAAAGGACTTAAGCAGCCACCTTGTTTTAGTGCATGTTTTTTTTTTTTTGTTTTTTTGTTTTTTTTGGGGCTTTACATCACTTTCAACATTATTTCAGTCATTTCGTGATGAGACCTACTTGTAGCAGATATAGTGCTGCCTCACTGAATTGTCATGTCGCAGGTCCTTGACATGACAACCCACCCGGTCACAGATTTACAAGGACAACGGGTTAACCCTTAAGGCACGGGCCTCAGCTCATATGGGAAAATGTATCATGAGTTCAATCCCGGCACGGCCGGGATTCGAACCCACGACCTTTGGATCACCACAGAGGAGCTGGCGCTCTAACCAACTGCGCCACGGTCCGTAGCCTTTAGTGCATGGTTTGATTTAAAACTATCTGTCAGCCCTTCATTTGTTTTTACACAGTATTCAGTATTAGAATACGTACTTTTTAGAGAGGAGTAGAACTTTCCTGTTATACTCAATGACTAGTAAAACATATTTCGATTTATAGTGTCAAAATATTTGCTGAACTCTATAAAGGCATTGTAAATCATTTTCTTACGTATTTTTATTGTATTATTTCTATTATTATAAATAATGAATACATTGTCTTCTGTGCTGTGGTGTTCCCTGAAGCCACATATACTTGTAGCCCACTTGTGTTGCATATATTCATTCTTTCAGTCTATTATAAGGAATTTTAGTATATATTTTGCAAAAACAGCTATGCCTCTGTAATTATTTGGATCATATGTATCGTCTTTTTGTGTATAGGTGTTATACTTTTCCACCATATTTTAGGAAAAACTCCAGCTGTAAGAGTTTTGTACTATGGCTGGTATCAAGGTTTGTTGTGCTATCATTATCATTTCGTTTGCCACCATATCATTTAACTGCTTTATTCTTTTTCAAGGATTTGATTGCTGTCTATACCTCTTTATGGTTAATATTTTCATCCAAAGGTCCTGAATTCATTTGCTTTTCCACATTTTCTAGGGTGTTGTCTACATAACTAGCCATGGTATTTGTGTTCTCATTAACTTTATTAAGGAGCTTTTCGAAGTGATATTTCCAGGCATTTGGTGCTATATCTGGTGTGCATTAGATTTTCTTAATTTGTAACCAAACTTTTGTTGTGTCTGTGCAATTGATTAGATTTTTAATGTAAAAAAAGTCATTTGTAATTATATATAGATTTTTTGGAATTCTGTCTTGCTATTATGAATTGTAGGCCACGGCGCAGTTGTTCAGAGCGCCAGCTTTTTAGTACCAGTTCCACTGTGGTGATCCAAAGGTTGTGGGTTCAATCCTTGGACATGCTAAAATTGAATACATGATACAATTTCACACATGAGCTGAGGTCCGTGCCTAAAGGGTTAATCCATTGTCCTTGTAAATCTGTGACTGCGTGGGTCGTCATGTTAAGGACCTGCAACATTCAGTGAGGCAGCACTGTATCTGCCACAGGTAGGTCTCAATGTTGAAACTGATATAAAACCCCAAACAAACAAAAAATATGAATTGTAGGCGCTTGTTCCTATCTTTTTTATGATCAGAGTACCATTCTTGATCATGTACCTTAAAGTATCTTCTAACATACTGAACTGCCATTATGTTAGTGACCAGTATAAGGCCCTTTTAGATCACCTACTGCCATTAAGTATACACATTTGTAATTCCTCTAACATGCTTAGCAATTCATTGCCATATGTATTCACTTCTTTATCTTCACTGTTTCTTTCTCTTAGTTTTATCTCAGTATTTTCTTCTCTGATAATTATGTCATGTCCATTTTTCTCTATAAGGTCATCAGACTTTAGCTTTTCATTTTTTCTGATTCACCCTTTTAAGTACCCAGCTTTACTAGGCTTCTTCAATATAGGCCTAGTGCCAACACGACCAAATGTCGTACTATTTGGGCGCTCATGAATATCAATTAGCTAGAGATTCGAGTTACGTCATTGTGTCGTGCACGTGCTGTCCTACTGAAAGACTGTAATTACATAATCGCATCGTGCACGTGCGGCTGGATACATTCAAGAGGTGGGGCTTATGGAACAGACCTTTTTAAACATATCTGATCGCATAATCGGAGAGGGTGTTATATACTGAACCCGATGCAAAGGAGAGTACCTTTTAAGGGTTTAATATAACACTTGCAAATATAACAATTTCTTTTTTGACATCTTTCTCCATATTAGATCTTTGCTTTTGCTCGGTAACTGTGTGATATTTTTGAACATATATTTTTTAACCATTATTATTACACCACCAGAATTCGTTCTTGCTTTTGTATTTTTCTGTCTTACATTTCTTATATATCTGAATCCCTTCTTTTTGATCATGTCTGTTTTTTCAAGCCAGGACTCCTGGTAACAAACAATATCTAAATTACTAACATCAAAACAATATAACTTTGTGTTGAACGCACCCTGTACATTTAGACTTGCAACATGAACATTCTCTTTATATAAACATTTTTTCATTGGGTTTCATACTGGTATATGAGGATTACATAGTTTCATATTGGTATATTTGGATTATATTACTTGTAACTAGTTACTAATATTATTTGTACCTGAGGATTACATAGTTTCATATTGGTATATTTGGATTATATTACTTGTAACTAGTTACTAATATTATTTGTACCTGAGGATTACATAGTTTCATATTGGTATATTTGGATTATATTACTTGTAACTAGTTACTAATATTATTTGTACCTGAGGATTACATTGTTTCATATTGGTATATTTGGATTATATTACTTGTAACTAGTTACTAATATTATTTGTACCTGAGGATTACATAGTTTCATATTGGTATATTTGGATTATATTACTTGTAACTAGTTACTAATATTATTTGTACCTGAGGATTACATAGTTTCATATTGGTATATTTGGATTATATTACTTGTAACTAGTTACTAATATTATTTGTACCTGAGGATTACATAGTTTCATATTGGTATATTTGGATTATATTACTTGTAACTAGTTACTAATATTATATGTACCTAGGTACTGATATTCCAGTAGTAAATAAATGATTATGAGCAGGTCAGTTGTCATCGGCTATACATTGAAGATCTTGCTGCGTCATGGAAACTTTCCATTAAATGCCTCATTGATATTTGAGAAAGTATGAAGCCAATTATGTGACATGTCTTTGAATGCACTAAGTGCAGAAGAAAAATCAATCTCATCTCAAGACCAATGATCACCTCCACTTCTCGCCAGTTATTGTCAATTCAATTGATTTTTGTCTAAAAAAAAAGAGAATACATCTTAAATTAGAATCAAACTTATGCTTGCACCTTAATTGATTGGAGATCATAGGGGTCACAAGGAAATCAAAAACAGGGACTCACCACCAATATATTTTGGGATTTTCACATTTCATGTTTGTTATTGGCCTCTTGTCAAAAGGAGACCTTTTTAAATGATTTTAAAAATTAACTGGCAAAAATAATCTGATATTCATTTTTCTTGTCTTTCACCAGCTACCTGGAAATTATTTTGCCAGCCAGCTAGCCTGTGTTATAAAATCTGCCAGCTGTTTAATCAAAGTTAGATGAGAATTGTGACAACTTTATCTTTTTTACCAGCTGGCAGATACTAACTAGTTTGTCATGGCATTTTGCAAAGTCCAATGCCTGATGATCCCATGGTTTTTTATTTTATATTATTTCTAGAGATTTTTGGGACATAATATTTGAAATTAAAAAGAATGTTATAGATTACTATGTTTATTAAAATGGATTTGAATGAACCAGCTGGCAGATTCTAACTTTCTCTCTAAAACCCAATGTAAAGATTAAAGACAAGGGAGTTATTTCGAATTTTAGAATATTGGCATGGACTTGTTGGCCATGTTGATGTATTAATATACACCTATTCTATTCAGCCAAGGGAAGATACTAACAGTAAACAAAAATATTTAGCCCATCTGGTGCTGCTACCTGGCCCCATAAGACTACAGTGCAATACATTCAGTGATGCAGTGTAATATTGACACTAGGGATCAAGATCTGAATAGTGGTAATTTTGAGACATTCTGAGTATGTGCTATCAGGAAGAATCTGTTTATCTGTGTGAGTTTCACTTTCCCCGCAGGCACTACTCCCATTCTTTGAGAGGATGATGGTACTTCAGGCCTGAACAACAGATAAACAGATTCCTCCTGATAGCACATACTCAGAATGTCTCAAAATTACCACTATTCAATTCTCCATTTCTTTGTGACCAACATAAAAGTCCAATCAAATTTGGTGTAAGTTTGATTAATTTAACAACCTGTGCGAATGGGCGAGGAATGGCGGACGTCTTTCTTACTGGCTCCCAATAATTTTGGTTTTATACTGAAATTGGGCTTGCATTTCGCCTTTCTCATCGCTAAATTGTAAATTGTGCACAGCGGGTACCCTTACTGTCTCATTCTACCCAGGAAATTAGTGATCCCAAATCCTTGTTGGCGGTTGCTGACCGTATTTCTGGGCCGTGAGGACTGGATTAAACAGTGTGACTCCATACGAGGCTCGGTGCTCAACCCCATTGTTTCGCATTGTGGACGCTCAATCCCTTGCTGTATCTATGTGTGAGGCATATTTTACCCCAATGAAACCAACCTATCTCCACAGATAGACCTAACCTATCAGGACACTAAATCCTGTACACAAATCTCAACGGTGGCATTAAACCCCGATACAATGAAACAGAATTGATCTTGAGCTGTCTTGTTTGCATGTGGGTGGCAAGCATATCCCACACAGGAAATCCTGGCAATACTTCCCACAGACCTGGAAGTACTGCATACTTTCTGAATAATGACTCAATTTAGAAGCAAGGTATGATCCAGAGAAACCCAATACTGAGCATTGCCATACACAAAACCAGTATCATATATAGAAAACAAAATCTCTGCTTCTGGGATAAATCAAATCAAAAGAAAAGATGCAATATCTATGTGCTACTTTTCCTGATATCCCTGCTACTATTATGTGGTGATGCTCACCCACATCCAGGGCCTGTTCAATTTCCCTGTGGAGTGTGTGAACAACCAGTTGCCAACAATCACGTCATGCAGTGTGATGAATGTGACACATACGTACACATTAAATGTGATGGGCTCACAAATAAAGATTATGAGTTATTCAATAAACTAAGATGGCTGTCATGGGAATGCTGGATATGTCACCTTCCTAATATTTCTGATGCTTTCTTTGAAAATGAATTTGAAACCTCAAAGTAATCTCTTTGGAACACTAAGTGATGAAAGTGATACAAGTGAAAGAACAGAAGATCAATCTGTAGGGAAAACCTACACAAGAACAAAGCAAGGTAGAAAAAAGCAAAACATTAAAAAGCTTAAGGCCTAAACTCAACCAAAAAGCAATTGGAGCTACAGGAACTAATAACTGAGCATAATTACCCTGATATATTATGCATAACAGAATCCGACATTGACCACACTATTGCAGACAGTGTTATCCACCCTGATTATGATATCGATATAGGGAGAGAAGACAGATGCAAGTGTGGTGGTGGGGTACTGATTGGTATCCATAAAAGGTGGCTGTCAGACCCTAAGGAGGAGAGTCTAAAAACTGAAAGTGAAATTGTATGGAGAAAACTTAACATAACTGGAACAAAACCACTGTTCATAGGATGCTACTATAGGCCAACATACAGAAATATATCTAACGTCCATGAACTAAATGGATCTCTTTGAAATATTCCCCAGTCTGACACAAAGACCCCAAATATATTACGGACAGGGGATTTCAATATACCAGATATTACATGGGAGTCTTATAAGCCAAGCCCTGTATATCGAATCGACCTAAATACAGCAATGGTTGATACTTTTAATGAACATTGTCTCACACAAGTAAATCCTCACCCCACCAGGGGAGGCAATAGGTTAGATTTGGTCGGTACAACAAACCCTAGCCTAATAAATAAAGTATCTGTCCATCCAGGCATGAGTGACCATGATGTGGTGATAACAGAAATCAATGCAAAAGCCACACTTGCTAAGAAAAAGCCAAGAAACGTACTTCTGTACAAAAAAGGAGACACAAATTCAATAAAACAAGACAAGTATGTGTTTTTGAAGATGAAGTTAAGGATTCAAGTGTGCCAGTTGAAACTCTGAACAATAAGTTCATAGCCAATTTTATGGAGTTCATCAATAAACACATTCCTATTAAGAAAGTAAGTGATAGATGGGATGTGCCATGGATGACAAAGGAAATCAAGAGACAAATTAGAAGAAAGACTATACAACAAGGCTGAAAAAACTAAAAAGGATTCTGACCGCAGAAAATTCAGAAACCTTAGGAAACATATAAAACATAAGTTGAGAGAATCCCACAATGAATATGTCCTTGGGCTACTTGATTTACCTGACATTGAATTCAGTAGACCATCAATGGGAAAAAGGTTCTGGAACTATATTCGATCCATGCACAAAGATACTGTTAGTGTACCAACACTAACAGAAAATGGCATTGAAGTGAAAGACAGTCAAGGCAAGGCAGAAGTTCTTTCACGTCAGTCCAAATCTGCCTTTTTCTAGTGAAAACATGGAAAATATTCCTGACAAAGGTGATCCAACTTCTCCACAAATAGAGCCAATTACCATCACAGTTGCTGGTGTGGAAAAATTGCTCTCTAACGTAAACTGCAAAAAAGCCAATGCCCCCCTCTAATTTCCAACAACCCCATCAATTCCAACAACACATATATCAATCCCAACAAGTGATTGAAGTGTACTGAAGATATTTGATAAATCAGACCTATCTTATATGTTATATTTATCTAGAAATATGGTTGTATTCTATAAAGGAGAAGATTTGAACAAATCTATTTGTGTGTGTCCATCAATTCCAACAATTCCATCTATCCCATGAACCAATATAATTCAATATTGATCATACCTTCAGTAAGTATTCTATGTACAGACCTGCACAGTCCATAAGCTCTGTATATTTTCCTACACATATCTGGTAAACCCCATATTTCTAGAAATGAGAAGAATCGGATGTATCTGAACAATTCCATCTTTGGCTACTTCCTATAAATTCCAACAATTCTATCAATCCCATCTATAGCATGTCCTGTCCTTCTGTCTTGATAAACTGAAAGAAACCCATTTATCTGAACTTTCTTCACATATATCAAACCACCCTGCTAATCTATTGATGGTGTTAATGAGGCCCACCTATGGTGAGGTGTGGAATTAATGACTTTATTGTTTCTATCAACCATTTCAATCAGCCCCCTTGTAATCAGAATCAGATGAATCAGAACTAATGCATGTCTACTTGTAATCTACCCCTTGACTGTTACCATCCTTTATCAACCTTTTTATGCTGTGGGGTCTATCAGGAAGAGGGATGAAGCTCAGTCAAATCTACTTCATACACTTATCAGAAAAGCTCAGTGGATTCCTTCATGTCTACATGTCCCCCTACCAAAAATGGGATGTGTCTGGACAATACACTATAAGCATGTTTTCTATAAATTTATTTTCATAAATGGTTGGAAATGATGTTAAGATGAATCATATTTTATCCAATATCTAAGTCGACCAACTCATATTGCTCAAAAGATCAAGAATTCATTTGTGGAATGATAGTCCTGTCTTCTGTATGTGTTAATTGGTATTATGTCATGCCACCTGGGGTACCCACATCTACCCTCTGACATTCCCTCTGCTCTTACATACATCACCCAACTTGTGGTCAATGGTCTGTCAGAGCAAGATATATTCCTGCACTTTGAGGACATGGTCTCACATCAAAGCATAACAGTGTAAACATTATGTAATAGTAAACAAAGGACAGGGTGTTCCTCTGACTAAGATGGCACAGATACAATGTTAGCTAGAAATCTGCACATCCCTACAGCACACAAATTGATGTCTGAAGAGTTGTACTTCTTTAGTTTTTATTCAAATTGCTCATGATTGATTGATAAAGTTGACTATCTTTACTTTATGTTGTCAAGACATAAACTAATGATCCTGGTAATATATCAGACGTGTTGAGCAGATTAAGAGTCTGTCACCAGCAGTATATTGTGGGATGCATGTTAGTACTACAATGACTACAAGAAGTAGTTACCCACATGATTATCTTGCATGGGAAATTTAGATAAAAGATTGAAGGTGGTGTTATTAAAAGTTAGATGTGTTTTAATGCCTTCACAGCAAGGTGGTTTCATGCCCCTGTGCCAGAGATGACAATCAGCCCCTTGTCTGATATTATCAACACCTCATGAGGTTTTGATATCATGTTTACCCACTTCCAGAATTTGCCACCTCCAGATATATATTGCTCTCAATTTCTGACCATCTTTTCTGCCAACATCCCAGTATAATTTTGTGACAATTAGAATTTTGATGAAAGCATGAAATATCTCTATCATTATCATTATTCAACTTTTTTACATGGATTTACCATTTTCAAAAGAAAGAAACTTAAAATGTATTAATAGATATGCTAATAATTATGTGATTTCTAGAGATAGTTTTCCAACAAAGATTTGTATATTGCAAAATATTGGGTCAAAGAAATAAAGTAAAAATCATCTTGATAAGATGATGTATAACAGTAACATTCAAAGATCAAAATGTGTACAAAATATCACCAAGTGACAAAGCAATCTGATATCATTCGGCATCATTGTTGTGTCCACCTCACAAATTGCAAAGAGCCTATATCAATTTTATAGGGTCTTTTCTGAATGTGTAATCACAACATTTGACAAGGTGGTGTGGGTCACAGAAGGTTTGGTTATGGCCATTATGGTCTTATCAGTCTAAATAATTACATGCATCACATAACTTGAAAGACCTTAAATGCAGTGCTTGATTCTATGTGATGAAGTACTAATTCTATGTGATGAACTGATGACTTTATTGCCCCATTTAGCCACATGTGTTCTGTAGAATGTAAGTTAATCCACATTCAATTGATGGGATAGATATACATATTGTTGGAAAGATGGGATTGATGGTGAATTGCTTGGGCCTTTGGCCATGGATGCAAATACCCACAAGAGTCTTGAAAGAATGTTCAAATGAAATAGCTCCAACCATCCAGAAAATATTCCAAGACTCACTCGACAAAGGAAAGATTCCCAAAACCATGGCGCATATAGTTGCAGTCTTTAAAAAAGGAAATAAAAGCTGTGCCGCAAACTACAGGTCAGTTTCCTTGACATCTGTCCCCTGTAAGATTTTGGAGCATATAATTGTCAGACATATGATGACTCACTGCAAACAATATCCTGGTACATATTCAGCATGGATTCAGGACAGGCCACTAGTGTGAAACCCAGTTAATCACAACCTTACAGGACATACTCTAGGCTATAAATGATGGGCAAAATGTTCACATGCTCATTCTAGATTTTAGTAAAGCCTTTGACACAGTCTGCCACGAACAGCTGAATCACAAACTTGAGCATTACAGAATCTCAGGGCAGGTCAGTTCATGGAAAAAACTGGCTTACAAACCGTGAACAGAGGGTCGTTATTAACGGTGATGAATCAACCCTGTCCATGTTAAATCTTGAGTGCCTCAGGGTACAGTACTTGGGCCACTCCCCCAATGACTGTCCATATTAAGATGTTAATCTATATACAACAAAAACACAGCACACAGAGTTTACCCATGTATTCCACATATTCTCCCAAATTACATTGTTTTACAAAATTACATTGTTTAAATGTGTGAACTTTGTTACTTATTCACTATTCACAGTTCATTATTATTCTTTTTTCTAAATTTATAACAGACTATGCAACATGTAAGATTTCCAAATTAACCAAGTTGTCAAGGTAACCACATATTCACACAACTTTATCTTCAAGGAAGGAGACCAATCGATGACTGTATGATGTAAATTAAGCTGAGGAGACCATTTTTTCAATGATAAGATAAAAAGATTTTTTAAAGGTGCAGTATTGACCGATGTATTGGTTACAAGCCGCTTATCAAGATAAGAAACTAACATTTAGACTCTGAATCACCATTTAACATTTAAAGGCACATCAGCTTGCTGACAGGGCCATTTCTGCTCAGCGTGCAGTGAATACTTGACGTGTACCAGACCACAAGAGGAGTGCTGTGTTATTACAAGGTAATTATAAATCTTTTCCAGATTGGTATGTCATTTATATATTTTAAATACTGTTTTATTTATAAAATCTAGTTTTCCCTGGGACCATTTTTTTAATGACTTGAACTATTCTTTTCTCATATATTCTGAACACCTCTACTTTGAGAAATAGAAAGATGTGAACATTTTAGAAGTTCTAGACTGGAAAAATTATTTACAAATATACACAAACCTTGTGTAGAGTATCAAATAGAAAGATGTGGTTGCGATAGTTGCAAAACTATTACACGGGCATGTGAACAGAAATCTTACTCCACTTGAAAACGGATTCTTGTTAACTGCATAATTTTGCACAATTGTGTATCTTCATAGATTGTCAACAGAGATAATCACCAACCTACCATTGAAAATCATCAATCCCACCATTGAAAATTATCGATCCAACCATTGAAAATCATCAACCTCACCATTGAAAACAACCAACCTTATCATAGAAAGTCACCAACCTCAATCGAAATAGTAACCAACATCAATCGAAATAGTAACCAACATCAATCGAAATAGTAACCAACCTCAATCGAAATAGTAACCAACCTCAATCGAAATTGTCATCAACCTTACCATAGAACGTCATTAACCCAACCATAAAAAGTCATCAACCCCACCATAAAAAGTCATCAACCCCACCATAGAATGTCATTAACCCAACCATAAAAAGTCATCAACCCCACCATAGAACGTCATTAACCCCACCATAGAAAGTCATCAACTCCATCATAAAAAGTCATCAACCCCACCATAGAAAGTCATATTAAGTCATCAATCCAACCATATAAAGTCACCATACCCACCATAGAAAGTCATCAATCCAACCATAGAAAGTCATCAACCATAGAAATTCACCATTTGGTAGTATGGTGGATACTTTGCTCCTTTCTGAATATTTGTTGAATAGTATGGCTAATATTTTACTCTTTGTGTTTATTTATTGAGTTGTATGACTGATATTTTACTCTTTGTGTTTATCTATTGAGTTGTATGACTGATATTTTACTCTGTGTATATTTATTGAGCTGTATGACTGATATTTTACTCTTTGTGTATATTTATTGAGTTGTATGACTGATATTTTACTCATTTGTGTTTATTTATTGAGTTGTATGGCTGATATTTTACTCTTTGTGTTTATTTATTGAGTTGTATGACTGATATTTTACTCTTTGTACATGTGTTTATTTATTGAGTTGTATGACTGATATTTTATTCATTTGTGTTTATTTATTGAGCTGTATGACTGATATTTTACTCTTTGGTTATATTTATTGAGCTGTAGGACTGATATTTTACTCTTTGTACATGTGTTTATTTATTGAGTTGTATGACTGATATTTTACTCTTTGTGTATATTTATTGAGGTGTATTACTGATATTTTACTCTTTGTACATGTATTTATTTATTGAGTTGTATGACTGATATTTTACTCTTTGTGTATATTTATTGAGGTGTATTACTGATATTTTACTCTTTGTACATGTATTTATTTATTGAGTTGTATGACTGATATTTTACTCTTTGTGTATATTTATTGAGTAATTGAGTTGTATGACTGATATTTTACTCTTTGTACATGTGTTTATTTATTGAGTTGTATGACTGATACTTTACTCTTTCTGTATATTTATTGAGTTATTGAGTTGTATGACTGATATTTTACTCTTTGTGTATATTTATTGAGTTATTGAGTTGTATGACTGATATTTTACTCTTTGTGTATATTTATTGAGTTATTGAGTTGTATGACTGATATTTTACTCTTTGTGTTTATTTATTGAGTTATATGACTGATATTTTACTCTTTGTACATGTGTTAATGTATTGAGTAGTATGACTGATATTTTACTCATTTGTGTATATTTATTGAGTAGTATGGCTGGTATTTTGCTCTTTGTGTATATTTATTGAGTTGTATGACTGATATTTTACTCTGTGTATATTTATTGAGTTGTATGACTGATATTTTACTCTGTGTTTATTTATTGAGCTGTATGACTGATATTTTACTCTTTGTGTATATTTATTGAGTTGTATGACTGATATTTTACTCATTTGTGTTTATTTATTGAGTAATATGGCTGATATTTTACTCTTTGTGTTTATTTATTGAGTTGTATGACTGATATTTTACTCTTTGTACATGTGTTTATTTATTGAGTTGTATGACTGATACTTTACTCTTTGTGTATATTTATTAAGTTATTGAGCTGTATGACTGATATTTTACTCTTTGTGTATATTTATTGAGTTGTATGACTGATGTTTTACTCTTTGTACATGTGTTTATTTATTGAGTTGTATGACTGATATTTTACTCATTTGTGTTTATTTATTGAGCTGTATGACTGATATTTTACTCTTTGTGTATATTTATTGAGTTGTATGACTGATACTTTACTCTTTGTGTATATTTATTGAGTTATTGAGTTGTATGACTAATACTTTACTCTTTGTGTTTATTTATTGAGTTGTATGACTGATATTTTACTCCTTTGTGTATATTTATTGAGTTATTGAGTTGTATGACTGATATTTTACTCTTTGTACATGTGTTTATTTATTAAGTTGTATGACTGAATCAGATATTTTACTCTTTGTGTATATTTATTGAGCTGTATGACTGATATTTTACTCTTTGTACATGTGTTTATTTATTGAGTTGTATGACTGATATTTTACTCTTTGTGTTTATCTATTGAGTTGTATGACTGATATTTTACTCTTTGTACATGTGTTTATTTATTGAGTTGTATGACTGATACTTTACTCTTTGTGTTTATTTATTGAGTTGTATGACTGATATTTTACTCTTTGTGTATATTTATTGAGCTGTATGACTGATATTTTACTCTTTGTAAAATATCAGTATTTTACTCTTTGTGTTTATTTATTGAGTTGTATGACTGATACTTTACTCTTTGTGTATATTTATTGAGTTGTATGACTGATATTTTACTCCTTTGTGTATATTTATTGAGTAGTATGGCTGATACTTTACTCCTGGCCACGACTGGAACTACTATCCTGAACTTTGTGATATTCATCGTAGGCTTTGCTTCCCCAGGATGGATGTATTTTAAGGGATTTCCACCCATTTTAAGATCAGCATGGAGTGGACTGTGGCAGGTAAACATTCATTTATATTTACTAATGCTTTCGAATGTTCCAAGAAATCAGGCTGAATGTTCATCACTAGAAATGGGAGACAATGAATATGAAATGGGTAGTACAAAACTTCCTATTGTAGTGGGTACATAGTGTCACTTTCACCTGGCATAAATGGTGCCAAAAATAGAACACATTCTCCAATTTATATACATATTCAAGAAATAATTTTAGCACCTACCTTTCATTGAAGAAAAAAATAAAATATATGAAAATTTGCAGAAGGAAATCAGCTTTTCAATGAGGTAATTCATTTGTCTCTACACTTGATGTTTTTTTTCTATTGCAAATTTAGCACATTTTCACATACTTTGATAGTTTATTACCATTTTTTTATGTACCATTATGATTAGAGCAGCTTATTGGGGGTTATTTTCTGAAAATACACTTATATTTCATGTGTATGAAACTTGAAAGATTGTATTGAATCAATTAAAATCTGTCAATTTTCATCTTTTGTACACCTACCACATTCAAGCTATTTCTAACCAAATTTAGCTTGTTAATAAATTGATGGACATTATTTTCATTTTATTTTCAGCATTAAAGTTTTTTACTATGTAGTATAATATGTACTTTCATAATTTAACCAACAATAAGTTATTATTATAGATATTATTCCAAAATAGCTCAGCATATCAAAATGTCCTCTAATTTCCTGTGCAGATTGGTCCTAAATTAATAATTGTTCTAATATTGTTAATTCTGAACGGATTTCGATGAATAAAGACTCTATGAGCTAGTTTTTGAAAGATGTCAAATGCAGGCTGAATGCTCATAAAAATCAGGCTGAATGTTCCAAGAAATCAGGCTGAATGTTCCAAGAAATCAGGCTGCTCATTAACCGCTGACAGAATGGATAAATATTCATACAAATTCATCGCTGTTGTTTCTGATCCTTCCTGATTGTATTTCCTGATAATATTTTGGTGGGCATGAATGGTTTTCAATACTCAAAATTTAGGGCAATGATGCCAGAGGTGGTGAGGGGATGAAATAAATGATATCACAACTGTTGTTTTGCACAAAAATGAAATTATATAATTCACTTTATTTTCAGATCTGTTCTACCTCTCCATCTGGTGCCTGGGAATGTTTTCAAATAACTAGTGACATGACAAATGGTATCAATATTTTATATTAAATTAATGAATAAGAATATCTATCTTAATGATATATGTAAATATCTATTTTAATGATATCTAAAAATATCTATCTTAATGATGTCTAAAAATCCTTAAATGCATAACATAATATCTTTATGATTTTGTGCGCCAAGCAAATGATTGTCCGAAACCAAATTTAATCTAATCATCATAAAAACAGGTGCATTTGTTTACATACATATGTATATTGCATTTGTGACTGCTGTTTGCCAGTTCCGTGTGGGGCAATATAATTATAAATGGTGTTGTAGAGTGCATTCAAAGGACTAATTCTTTGGGGAAGATAAGTTGTGATTGTGAAAGTCAAAATTTAAAAAAAACTGAAACCAACATGGCTGAAAGTAGGTCAACATTGGAGTGCCCAATCAATGACACATTCCGAATGGAGTCCATATAATACAAACGTTTGACACATGACAGCTTTTGGGATACTACTCATTTATGCTTATACATCATGACAATATCCAAATTAAAAAAAAAATCCAGGGTCAAAACTCAAATTATTGGAAATGATATTTATCACCAAAATGTGACAGGCGATCATTTACTGTAAGTAAATTAGTCAAAATGAAGGATGACTTGAGGCATCTATAATAGAACCATAAATGTATATTGGCCTGAGACAAATATTAGAACATTTAGAACTACACTCTTTTGTATGATATGCCAATATACTAGTGTTCTCAACTCACCAATCGGCAAAGCCCAGATAGGTGATCTGGAGCTTATTGCTTTTTATCTCTAATCCTGTTTGCATGAAATTTTTTAAATATCCAACTCTTTTAGTGATAATTGATATTTTATGTATGATTGTATCTAAAATCTCCCAAAAAATCTCCCATAATTATTCTTTGGATGAATATTAAATAAAGAAAATATAAATACCTGATATCAGTCACCAACTGCAAAAACCCTTTTAATTTGGTTGTTTGGTTGTTTAAACTCTCTCTGACACCTGCATGTGCCAACAAGGTCAAATGGTGTGATAAACATCGATAATCATTTGATAACCTGAAACGCAGCTCTGTTGTCGTCCGCAGGTCAGTTGTCGTCGGCTACAGCCGACGACAACAGAGCTACAGTTCCATTTCTAAAGCCTTAAATCATTCATGAATTGAGGTTTTCAAGCACTTTTTCCTTGCACAATATAAAAGTTTATACCCCAAACTTTGCATTCAAAAGTTATTACCCATCATATTTCTCCTACATAAATTTCTGTGCCAATTGAAAGTGGATGAGTCTTCTTCTAAAATCCAAATCATCCATTAGACACTTTGTCAACAAACATTGTTTAGACCAGTGCAAACACCTGCTCAGTAAAGTTTGTTAACAATGGGGTATCTTAAGATTGGGACAATGGAGTGATTTGGCTTACAGAGTCCTGTTTGTCCCTTAATGTTTGAGTAATGGTACAGGCCTAACACCCTGAAAGACCACAATGAAAGTCACATGCTTGTATACACGTGACCACATGGTACTTTCAGCAAAACACAATAACCATGTATTTTGGTTGATTTTGGTTGATTTTTGTTTGTATCACAGTTTCGTGGTCACATATCATTTAGGGAGCCACTGGCCGTGGTGCAGTTGGTTAGAGTGCCAGCTTATTAACACCAGTTGCGGTGATCCAAAGATCGTGGGTTCGAACCCCGGCCATGCCGGGATTGAGCTCATGATACAATTTCCCACATGAGCTGAGGCCCACGCCAAAGGGTTAACCCGTTGTCCTTGTAAATCTGTGACCGGATGGGTTGTCATGTCAAGGACCTGCGACATGACAATTCAGTGAAGCAGCACGATATCTGCTACAAGTAGGTCTCATCACGAAATGACTGAAATAATGTTGAAAGTGATGTAAAACCCCAAACAAACAAAAACAAATCATTTAGGGAAACCCCAAACCTCTGTAAAATTGCCTGTGACCTCTGTGGTTTCACAAATACTTTAAAGTACATCAAGGTCAAATTGTGTGATAAACATCGATAATCATTTGATAAACTGAAATGCAGCTTTGTTGTCGTCCGCAGCTTTGTTGTCGTCCGCAGCTCTGTTGTCGTCCGCAGCTCTGTTGTCGTCCGTCCACAGCTCTGTTGTCGTCCGTCTGCAGCTCTGTTGTCGTCCGCAGATCGACAATCTATAAATTTTTGTTTATAGATACATAATATTTTTTAATTATATTCTGATTATAGACTCGGAGAAGGCGACACAGGCAATGATGGTCCTTGCCCTATTGGCCAATGTGGCTGCCCTTGGGGCCATAGTTAGCAGACTTGCTAACTTTAATCTTCTGTTCAGCAACAGGATTCTCACAGTAATACATGCAGGCCTGTCAGCTGTTGCAGGCAAGTTTTGATTTTAGTTTCCAGAATCTTTCAATTTCAAAATGCAAAAAGAGATCATCTTATGTTTATAAACTTATTTTATTTTGACCGTATTAGAATAGGTCATTTGTCTGAAAATACAATTTATCAACATAAATATATCAACCTAAATAGTTTTGTCATATGTTAATAAATTGCTGAAAAGGCAATAGATTATGAAATATATATTATTAACATTTCATTGCTTCTTGAACATCTGAAAAAACTGCAATGTATTGTTCTTAAAATTGTACAACTTCAAGAAATTCATTTAAAACGAAGATTGGATATGCAATAACTTCATAGATTTACAGGTCAAACTTTAACATTAATAACAAAGACATTTATTTCTTATAAATAACCTCTTTGCAGCTTTATTTTGTTTGATAGCCATAAGTGTGTATGGTGCATATGAAGACACCCTGATAGACGTCTATGAACTCCATTATGCTTTTGGATTGACAGTTGTCTCCATGATATTTGCTGGTGTTGCGGCTGGTTTGTCCATCATGCTTATGAATCGTACCGATTAAAACATTCGTGAAATAAGATTTTTTAACCATTTTTTATTGTATGAGAAAACAAACTATTATTCACAGTTTGTATAATTAATGTCTCTTGATGATTATTTTCCTTAAAAACACAGTTAAAAGGCTTTGTTTACACGGGCGAAAATATGTGTATTTGACTGCACAAACATTACTACCGGAAGTGGTGAAAAGAGGGCCATCTCTTGTGTTTGAACGATAATAGATGAAAGATCAGTCAACTGTATATCCATCATATTTCGCCTACCTAAATTTCTGTGCCATTTGAAAGTATATGAATCTTTTGGTAAACATTTTAATCATGTATTGGATGCTTGGTCCCCAAACTTTATTTAGCTGACAAGTGACCAAGTGCAAGTTTTGCTAACAATGTTAACAGATTGAGGCATTGGTGAGATTTGACTCACAGAGTTCTGTTTTCTTTGAGATAGCCTATTTGTATCATAGGGAATCTGAAAAGCTAAGATAGTGTCGAAATTGTGTGATCAATGCAATGTCAATTCTCCCTGTAATCATATTCAAATCACAACCTTGGATGAGGTCATTTTTATTCCATGTATAAAGTTATCAATTTTACTTTCATTAACTTGAGGTGTGGAAATTTCTGATCTGTACCATCCAATCCTTAAATTGAGTGTTTCAAAACCTAACCTAGCCTTACCTTAGTTAATATTTCTGTCCAAATCTGAGATCACTTGGACAAAAATCCAAAAAGCCTGTAATCCAATAGAGGGAATGATGGAAATCAATAGTGTAGTTTAAAGTCCAAAACATTATTCAGATGAGGTCAATAGCTTGATGATAGAAGTATTAAGATTTAGAATATTTAAATTATGTGATTATAACTGTCAAAGGATGTAAGTATGTTTATGGATGTAGAAAGTAAGCATTTGTCAAAAGAATTCTTTCTGAAATAAACAGATGTATCCATCAAATATAAGCTGCATAGTCATGACTATTAATTTTTCAAATAAGAACATCTATCATCTAAAGATATAAAGATAGAACATCTTAAAATATAAAGATAGAGCATTCATCAGCTTAAAATATAAAGATAGAGCATTTATCATCTTAAAATATAAAGATACAACATTTATCATCTTAAAATATAAAGATAGAGCATCTATCAGCTTAAAATATAAAGATAGAGCATTTATCATCTTAAAATATAAAGATACAACATTTATCATCTTAAAATATAAAGATAGAGCATCTATCATCTTAAAATATAAAGATAGAGCATTTATCATCGTAAAATATAAAGATAGAGCATCTATCATCTTAAAGTATAAAGATAGAGCATCTATCATCTTAAAATATAAAGATAGAGCATTTATCATCGTAAAATATAAAGATAGAGCATCTATCATCTTAAAGTATAAAGATAGAGCATCTATCATCTTAAAGTATAAAGATAGAGCATTCATCATCTTAAAATAGAAAGATAGAGTATTTATCATCTTAAAATAGAATGATAGAGCATCTATCATCTTTTAAATTGGAGAAAAGACTTCAGCTAGATTTGCACATAAATGTTTGATTTCTAATTTAACCCCTACAACAAATAAATCTATCTAGCCCACTTCACACTACAAAATAAATGTAAACACAACATGAAGCATAACATGATGTACAAATTAACTGGATTAATTATACTACCACGTTAATTACGGAACTGATAGGCCACAGGCCGTGGCGCAGTTGGTTAGGGCGCCAGCTTATTAACACTAGTTCCTCTGTGGTGATCCAAAGGTTGTGGGTTCGAACCCCGGCCGTGCCGGGATTGAACTCATGATACAATTTTCCCACATGAGCTGAGGCCTGTGCCAAAGGGTTAACCCGTTGTTCTTGTAAATCTGTGACCGGGTGGGTTGTCATGTCAAGGACCTGCGACATGACAATTCAGTGAGGCAGCACTATCTGCTACAAGTAGGTCTCATCACGAAATAACTGAAATAATGTTGAAAGTGATGTAAAACCCCAAACAAACAACAACAACAACAAAATACGGAACTGATATAACTGATGAGGCTGACTACCAAGCCAGACATGGCCATACTAATGTAGTATTGGGATGTTAGTGTAGTGCAATTTTATAGTATAGTGCACATTTAGTTAAAAAATAATTATTTTTTGTCTACTTGTCTACTGGCTTGATTAAGTTCCTTAGACAGTTTGTTGTAAATGTAACCTGTGTATGCCTGTGATTTCATTTGCCCAGTGCTGCCACCTCCCAGCCAAATCACTAACTAATGCCTGCCGATGTGGTGGCACCACTGTTTAGACTGTGGCCTGTCCAGATGAACCCTAGTGGCTAGTGATTTTAACAATTGGTTGAGATCAATTTTGACACTGGCCTGTCATCTGGAGTTACAAACAATGGAGGCCGAGCATGTAGTTAGAGCTTACCAACCTCCAATCAGGCCAAGTACAGATGGGAGCTCCAGAGCCTAAGGTTTGTTCAAACTCCACCAGGGGGCGACATGGTGAACCTATCACCTTTGGTGGACAGTGTGAGGTTTGTTATGTAAGAACTGCTCCGATTGGTTTATTAAAACGAGTTTCCTGAATGGTTAATCTATCTGTTAATGTATAATGTTGAAAGTAATGTAAAAACCCCAACAAACAGATTAATGAAGTGTAGACGTGTCAAAGGCGGGAGATAATAGTTTATGTTGTTTTGTCGTCTAATCTTTGTCTAATGGCAGTAATGTTCCTAAGATGTTAGTGTCCCTTTTTGCACATCTTACTGTGTTGTTCCTTTATGTCCAAGCCAAGATCCACTATAAACTCACCCATGATCTGACATTAGGATTCTGCATCTGATGGTCTATTGTGTCAAACGCTGCTGACAAATCCTGAAGTGGTTAAATCACTCTTTCTGGTATTGAGGTCTAATAAGCAATCTTTTATGTCTAACTAGAAGAATTTACAAAATTCTGATGGAAATCCATCCGTGCCTGGTGTTTTTCCATTTTTCAATTCTTTCCTGAAGCGGTAAAATTGTAGGATACAGATGACCTTTTTAACAAAATCACTCTTTCTGTAATCTAAATTTTGAGAAGTATAGAGAATCAGTTATGGGTGAAATAAACTGACTGAAATACATTGACATGTCAATCAACATTTGCTGTAACTATGAGCCGAGCTTGCATGTCTAAAAAGTCTCAACTCACCAGATGGCAGCATGGCCCAATCGAGCAGTGAGAATTATTAAAGCAGTGAGAATTATTAAAGCAGTGAGAATTATTTAAGCAGTGAGAATTATTAAAGCAGTGAAAATTACTAAAGCAGTGAGAATTATTTAAGCAGTGAGAATTACTAAAGCAGTGAGAATTACTAAAGCAGTGAGAATTATTAAAGCAGTGAAAAATACTAAAGCAGTGAGAATTACTAAAGCAGTGAGAATTACTAAAGCAGTGAGAATTACTAAAGCAGTGAGAATTATTAAAGCAGTGAAAATTACTAAAGCAGTGAGAATTACTTAAGCAGTGAGAATTACTAAAGCAGTGAGAATTATTAAAATTCGTCTGAGGATTTTATTCAAAGCTGAAACCAATCATACACATTTATTGGTAACATGATTATGTAAGACTCAAAAGCAAAATAATAAGCGTGGATATGTGGGTCAGGTTGGAAACAGGTCTTTAGGTTTTCTCAATCGGCACAAGGCCCAGCTTTTTCTATACAGGTCTTAAAGCAGTAATAAATAATATTATGTTATATAGACTATATTATAACATACTGTATACTAAATTGATCAGATACAACGAGGGCTAATGTGTATACGTTAGTTACTTGTGTAGATGCATTTGATTCGTACTGTCATGATCTTAGTTTCCGAGCGGGTTTGCAGCATGTGTGTATTGTTTACTTGTAGCTCACTGCATGTGCTAGTCAATGACTCCAATGATTTACGGCAACTTCAAAATGATGAGAAAATAAAAATATTTTCAAAAATGAAACTGTATACAGATTCTTTTCTTTTTTTTCAAAAAGGCTTTCTTGTTAAATAGTGGAGCAATTAGCGTAATTATCATACTGACAAGTCAAAAGTGAATTATTTACGTTGGCCGTGAAGAGTGGGAGAAGAAATCATCAAGAAGTCAAGTTGGAAATGGATCAAGCTCACGTGACTTCTTTGCTGTCTTCCTAATCAGTTTGCGGACATCATCAGATGATAGTGATGTGACAATGGCCAGGGACGATGAGACCCAATCACTAGTGACCTCTGTATTGTACATAAAGGTCACTAATATAGGACGTCTATATAGGTCATATGTGCCTGGAGATCATGTCTATATAGGTCATATGTGCCTGGAGATCATGTCTATATAGGTCATATGTGCCTGGAGATCATGTCCTTATTAGGAAAGAGTTCGTGGCAGGACATTAGTAGACACTAATAACATGTCCATATATATGGACAGTAAACCACCTCGCAGGTGCCTGTATGCCTTTGCCCGGAATTCCGGTCACACGTCACTGGAACTTGTGGTTGTTGTTTAGGGTTTCCCTGTTCTATATTTATGTGAATCAATCAGAGCAATCCCCTCCAAAAGAGTGACATTATTCGCCCAATGCACAAACCCATTGCAACGGGATGTCCTTGATAGTCCTAATATAGATTTGGACTGCATAGTCTAGGACATTGGCAAGGAAATTTGGAATCCACTACGTTCTTTTGGTGTGAATCAATTGGAAGTGAGATTTATATAAAAGCCATTCTTATAGATATTCACAAATTTGAAAATATTAAACCTTGCCATACATTCTTGATAATATATTTTTCTATAATCAATTACTGTACTTTTTTACATTTTCAGACAATTGGTGAATATTTTCACCATTCAACCTCCATATATATTCACATATCATACACCTTACAGCAGTATGCACAGGAGAGAATGACATCAATCAATATGTTCCTATGTATATTATGTTAAATATTTATATGATTAGGCAGATTAATTTGTAATCTCAAATGATGTGTAGGGTATATATATATAGGGTATATAATATGCATTTCTAAGATACCTTCTACCATACCAGAAAGAAATGGCCTGTGCAAATTTATCTTTAAAAAGTGAACCTTGATAAATGTCCACTTTCATTGTACATCCCCTGAGGTTAAACCATCATAAACATAGTATCACCATGGTAACAGACAAATCTGACAAATAAAATGTTATGTAACTTTCATTATACACTCACTCACTCAAGATTTGTCATTATACACTCACTCAGGGGTTTGTCATTATACACTCACTCAGGGGTTTGTCATTATACATTCACTCAGGGTTTGTCATTATAAACTCACTCAAGGTTTGTCATTATACACTCACTCAGGGGTTTGTCATTATACACTCACTCAGGGGTTTGTCATTATACATTCACTCAGGGTTTGTCATTATAAACTCACTCAAGGTTTGTCATTATACACTCACTCAGGGGTTTGTCATTATACACTCACTCAAGGTTTGTCATTATACATACACTTAGGGTTTGTCATTATACACTCACTCAGGGGTTTGTCATTATACACTCAATCAGGGGTTTGTCATAATACATACACTTAGGGTTTGTCATTACACACTCACTCAGGGGTTTGTCATTATACATTCACTCAGGGTTTGTCATTATACATACACTTAGGGTTTGTCATTATACACTCACTCAAGGTTTGTCATTATACACTCACTCAGGGGTTTGTCATTATACACTCACTCAGGGGTTTGTCATTATAAACTCACTCAAGGTTTGTCATTATACACTCACTCAGGGGTTTGTCATTATAAACTCACTCACAGTTTGTCATTATACATACACTCAGGGTTTGTCATTATACATTCACTCAGGGGTTTGTCATTATACACTCACTCCCAGTTTGTCGTTATACATTCACTCAGGGTTTGTCATTATACACTCACTCAGGGGTTTGTCATTATACACTCACTCAGGGGTTTGTCATTATACACTCACTCAGGGGTTTGTCATTATAAACTCACTCACAGTTTGTCATTATACATACACTCAGGGGTTTGTCATTATACACTCACTCACAGTTTGTCATTTTACATTCACTCAGGGTTTGTCATTATACACTCATTCAGGGTCTGTCATTATACATTCACTCAGTTTGTTGTTTTACACTAACTCAAAGGTTGGCCAGTTTCAGTGCACAATACAATATAATATATACCTGGGGATGGTGAATAACATCGTCATTTTATTGGTTAATTACAGAGTGTTGGGCCATGGTCCCAGAAAACTCTCTCTTCCAGAGTTGTGATCTTGAAGGTCAAAAGTCGTCTCGGTGCAGATTTCATGAACACTCTTGGCGGGATGCCAATTGGCTTTTTCCGAGTAAACTTATAGATGTATTTGTATAATCATTGACAAATAATGTGTTCAAAGTGAGCCTTATACAGAGAAAAAAATCACATCCACAAAAGTATTGATACTGGAATAAAGAGATCTTTAACAGATTAGTTTGTCCGTACATCTCAATTTTTTTCAGATTAACTCATTTGTGAAAGACATT